>JAMZAV010007937.1:0-30865 GCA_024449915.1 Sweltsa coloradensis | reverse complement strand
GCCCGTGCCTCGAGTGATAGTTGCCCCGGGCAACTCGGGCATAGGAATTTTCAAGCCCTGAATAGAATAGGCCTAGGCCTATGCCTTTTTTCTGGAACACATAGGCCTAGTGATGTTCTACGAACCTTGGCCAGAAAAACTCTGATTACCGTATAAATAAAATTACCTACAACCTTGTTCCAAAAGAAATCAAAGATATACCGACCGTAGGCCTACCTCAAGGCCTATATTAAATTAAAAAATGAGCTGACAAAATTTTTACCAACTGACAGTAAGTCAGTCAGTGTGTTGTCAATGGTACAATAGAATTAGAAATTTTGAAATTAATATTCATAAATTATTAGGGGTGTGCAAATCCATGTTTTTTTATTTCGAATTCGAATCAAATCTTTCCAAAGATTCGCGAATCCGAATCTTTTCCAATGGAATTTTGCATATCGTAGATACACAACCGTGAAGAAATTGTTTTAGTTACAAGAAACCCGCTATCCTGATTTGCTAACCTAATAGGGAACCACAAGTCTAACGCGGGAAGCGAGCTCAGTGCATTGGAAGAGAATGTTCCCATAAGAATAGCATTGGTCAATTTTTAAAACGCTTGTATCTTTTGAACGAGAAGTGGTACTTGTTCATTAACGGGACCCCCTCCAATAAATGTAAAAATTCAGTAAAAACATTTCATTAGACAATCATAACTACTACATCTACTCCATCTGAGTTTCAGGAGGTCAGGAAAACACAATTATTTCAAACAAAGCCTCTAAAACATCCTTTCCGGCTACAAACTTTGCGCCAGGCCTAGGCCAACATACTCCACCTACAAAACCTTTAACGTCGCTATTTTAAATATAAAGGACTGTCAATGGAAAAGTACTTTCGTTTAAAATAGCGACGTTAAAGGTTTTGAAGGTTCATTTGGTGTCCGTGAACGTCAATGTCAGCTGCACGGCGACGACTGCTCTCATGTAGGCCTACGCGTTCCAGTGGACTGTACTCACTTGAGTCACATTGAACGTGTGAGTCAAGTTCACTGTCGGAGTCATTTTCAACTCCTCGCAAGTTGTAATTATTTATTGTAAACAGTAATAAGCAAAAAAACGACGATGGGGGGGACCATTAACAGAAAATTGAGGGGGGTCCCGTTAATGAACAAGTACCCGAGAAGTATTTAAGAAATATCATTCACATTACGTTAATCACCGTTCTTTTCTTGACACATTTGATGCATTCAATTTACAAAAGTCGCAACAGAATTTGAATAAACGTTTTAGAAACACATGTATGTTTCGCGTTTTGGAGCGATTCAATAGAAAGAGACGCACGGTAGAAGAGAGAGAGAGAGAACCAACGCATGCGCACGGCCGACTAGCGAGGAGCAGCTTTGCACGTACAGCATCCAAGTGCACGGCGAACTCGACTGTCCGACATGTTAGTTTCTTCGATTCAACAGCCAATCACGGAGGATCGGCGCGCGACGCAGATGAAAAATGCAAACATCATCTTGTTAAACTCGAACTCATTCAAATTCTAAACATGGTATTATAATTCTACTATATGTGATAGTTGAAGAAAAGAATGGTTTATGACGTAATGTGAATGATATTTCTTAAATACTTCTCGTTCAAAAGATACAAGCGTTTTAAAAATTGCCTAATGCTATTCTTATGGGGACATTCTCTTCTAATGCACTGAACTCGCTTCCCGCGTTAGACTTGTGGTTCCCTATGGTTTGGTGGTCTGTCATCTCCTTTTGATTGGTCGTCGTAAGGGTTATTGGCGTCATATTGGTCCGTCGTAAGAATTTTGTTTTTGTTATAACAAATTCTTAAGACTAAAACAATAACAATTTAACACGTAAGTCCTATCCTCTTGTAACTAAACCAATTAGTGGGAACTGGGTCTCATGGGCCTAGGGCTTACTCCTAGTCAGAAAAAAAATAGTCTTTATTTGGGGATAAGCAAGATCTCAGTCAAAATATGTCAAGCCAAATTAGGCCTATTTATTGATTAGGCTTTAATGGACAAAAAAATCTTGCTGCACCACTAGTAGGCCTAGGCTTCAAGATTGGATTGGATTGGATATTGTAACATCTCATATTTATGCACTTTGGCTAATCGAGACGATGAGTGGTGATAGATGAGGATGAAGTATGAACAGAAGGGAGGAGGGGAAACCCGGTACCGGCACGTAGCCTACTCCTTTCGAAAAGTACCAAGGGGACCAACGGCTTAACGTCCCATCCGACAGGACAGTGTAACTTTGACAGTCATAGGTTCCTCCACTAACCCGGACTGCCAAGCAGACGTCGAGGAGAACGAAGCCGTTACACTAGCTTTCAAACCCTAATCTGCTCTAATCAGCAGTATACGCGAGTTTCAGGGATTAGCGGTAGGGAAGACGACGGGTACCCGGGTATCGGGTACCCGCCCGACGAAGTCGGGCACGGGTACGTGTTTCCATTACCCGTTTACCCGTAAAACCCGGTTCCTGAAATGAGGTGTCACATTGTAGGCGGAAGGCTAATGTAAACATGCACTTTCTCATATCTTTTGTGCTTGGCGGCATTTTCCTTTCAAATTATGACCTTTGTTCATGCCGCCGACTTGTGGCAGTGTGCTGAGTATAATGCCCCCCCCCCCCCCTCCTGCTTTACCACTCATGCGATCTTCCAGAGATATTACCTCGTAAATAATTGCCATAACATCTCTTAATGTTTTCAATCTGCTTGAAGTCAAAAGCTATGGTGATAACTGAAATTATGCACATGTGAATAGAGATACTGTAGAGAGTGGCCTTTCCTTATCTTGTAACAATTATCTGAGTGCCAGCATAACTGCTCCATCCTCTCCCCCCCCCCCCCAAGCACCGCGCCAAAGCATCCATCGTGACCTCGGATAGACTGACAAGATATAAACCAGATGCAAGGAGCCATGAGTGTTATCTGTGTGGCTCGTTGGTCTTTGTGTGGCTCGTTGGTCTTGTTGTTAGCGTAACTGCTTCCAATGCAGAAGGTCCAGGGTTCGATTCCCGCTAAAGTCAGAAGTTTTTTAACTTCTGATTTGGACTTCAGTCCATCAGTTCTTGTCTTAGGAGTTTGTAAACGGTGACTTTGGAGCCGTCCTAGCAACGAAGCACATAATAAATTTCAGAGTTGTTCTTAATCGGCCTTGTTGATTCTGGCGTTGATTCGCGGGTGTTCGCACTGTCCCTGTCCATACCACTGATTGTTATATTTCTGATTAAAAGTATCGATCTTTGGTTGGTTATCGCTCACTCGTCGATTGCGTCGGGGCCTGCAGGGTTGGCTTGGTTGCTTTGATTTAAAGTCCCCCACTGAAAATCAGTTATATAACTGAGTGGGTAGACTCTAAATAAAATTTATTTATTTATTATTATTTATCTTAATGGCCCGCTGCTGTTCCTCTTTCATGATTATGAAATACTACTTCATGGGCACGTCATTGTTTATAGAACAGCATTAGGCCTACGTCTGAGATATTACGATAATTGATGAGCGCTTTTCTTCGCAGTTCATTAGACATCCCACACGATTTTTTTGTGTTACTACCCGGGTAACCCGCGGGTAATGTGGACAGGTACCCGGGTCGTAAAAAAGTCGGGTTTCGTCATCCCTAATTAGCGGTCACCCACTCTACCCCTGACCACGCCCGATTCTGCTTAACTTCGGTGTTCGAGTGGGAACCGGTTAAACGAGCTCGGCTAAACCGCTGGCTCTAGGCTTCAAGTAACAGTTGTAGTGAAGAGTCTGTGGTTTAGTAACAGTTGTAGTGAAGAGTGTGTGGTTAGTTGTTCAGTTTTGTGATACAAGTTGATTTCTTTACAGTTTATTTTGTACCTAATTTAAACTGTAATGAAATCAACTTAGGCCTATATCACAAAACTGAACAACTAACCACAAACTCTTCACTAGGCTACAACCGTCACTTGAAGCCTAGGCCTAAAATTCCTTTCAGTTCGGCTCGTCAGCGCCTGAGGCTACGTTAACCGACGTTAACCTAGAGAACCTCCCTTAGAAACCGGTTTGACCGCTGACAAGCCGAACTGAAAGCCACTGTAGGCTAGGTACAGCAAGCTATTTTGTCAATTAAAGCCTAATCAATAAATATTTTGGCTGAGACCTTGCTTGTATCAAATAAAACTATTTTTTCCTGACTATTTAGTAGGCCCTAGGCCCATTGTAAAGAAAACATTTAAAAAAGTAGGGTTATGTTGACCATGTGTTACGCCTTCGTTTCATGTTTGCATGTTGCATTTCAAACATTCAAGCAAGTAGGCCTAGGCCATAGATACTACTATACCTCAAGGAAAATAATAAGTTATAAAAAACAATATAATTAAAATGCCTTCAGTAAATTTGATGTTTCACATTTTGCAACCTGAAGATTTGGTCTAGAAACCAAAAACGGATGTATTTGGGCACTGCCTCCTAGATGTTGTCTAAAGTCACTGCCTTCCTGATACACGCGGGTAAACGGCGGAAAATTCAAATTTTCAAATAAGCTTTGTTCGCCTGTCCAACACTTTACACTAGTGTACGTCAGTGTAGACGAATGGTTGTTTTTTTGTGTCAGTGTAAGTCAGTGTAGTTGGTATGTGGTCGTTTTTCTGTACCTTCAGTGTAGCACTAGTGCTGCCAGTGCTGCACTAAATTACACTGGCTATTTTGGTCGTGTAGGAGGAAACAACACTAAAAGTGTTGCGTGTGTTTTTTTGTGGGCAACACTCGGGCTACACTGACATACTGTTTCCTTTAAAAAGATCTACTTCCGCCGTACACTGCTCAGTGCACGTGTAAAACAGTGTAGCACTAGTGGTGGACAGGCGAACAAAGCTAAATACTTCGAAAACTCAAATCCGCTAAAATTGACTCGAATCCGAATCCTCGAATTTCGTGGATTCGCACAGCCGTATAAATCATAATTATTCATTTTTATCCTTTCCTAATAATGTAATAATTTTAATTTTCTTCATAACAATGGCTTTTGTCGGTAGGCCTATGAATTAATATGAGATCTATGCAATGTGGTGATTATTGATTATTTGTGTTTTTTAACTAATCAAGGCAGGGGCAGGAAAATGCAAGCATATTGTGGCTGTGATGCTATTTTAGATTATTTTCTGGCTAAAGCCAATTTATAAGTTATACGTACAATCATATCACATAATACAATCATCACAACATTTGACATTTCACAATATAACCTTAATAAATAATGAATTAATAACATTTATTTTCATAATATGTACCAGTTCTATAAAACCTGCTAATTAAAAATACTTAAAAAGGTAACATATTGTCTCCCGCTCTAGCTGCAAAGGTTACAAGACTAAGAATTCAAATGTGTTCCTATCTCTCTTTGATAAGTTTAATCTTTTTTAATCTTAACAAAATTTCCACATAAAAAATATGTACGTTACTCATTCTATATTTGATGCAATTTTCAATGCGTCGCATAGAATATTGCTGCCACGTGTCGTGACCCAACCTGGAATTCAACGTTTAACGCAATTAAACCATTAGTGGGTAGACTCTAAATACGAATTAATGTACTCATTTAATCCGTTGTGTACATGCCCCATGTACATAGGGTCTGTTTGACAACTATAACATAGGTATCTATAAGCACACTTAATAACATGGCAAACACATTTACGTTGTGTGCACTTGTAAAACGTTGTGTGCATTTTTAGGTAGGGCGAAGACCACCGTGTTTGTGGACTTTGGCCCCTACACGTTATTGAATAGGGAGACTAGCTCACCGGCCCTGGGTCCAAAATGTGGCGCACCATTGAATAATATTTTTTACAGTTTCCTATGCAACGTGGGTTTTCCTGGCCTTCAGTGGTGGCACATATGATAAGGGTGCTGGTCCAAAGCGTATGAGGGTGTTGGTTCGAATCCTGCATCAGTCTTTTTTTTTTTTAATGTCTTCTTGTAATCGTCCTTTATTGTCATCTATCGCCACTCATCGTCTCGAATAGCCTTAGTGCATTAGACCTTATAGAGATGTTCAGCTACAAAAATCATGATGGGTTTTCCTGCACTTTGCCTATGCTGTGCTAAATTTGCAAAGTGGAAATATTGTATGATTTTTATAAAAAATGTGTGTTGTCCAACAAAACATAGATAAACTTTAAACTAAAACATCTTCAATACCTTGTTTCAGAATTCCATCTGGAAACCAAGATATTCTCCGTCTAAACACGACTTCCGCCAAGCAACCATCCAACCAACAATCCAACATGGAAACCACACGTCGATACACCGTCAAGACGCAGCCCGGACCCAAGATGGCGGGAACGTGTCACGCAGCTGATGATTACGGTGGTTCGAGGTTGCGGTAGGAAGACGACGATCGTTGTCGGACCGGAGGAACAAACTGATTCTTGTCAGACACTCCATACCACACAACTAGTTCACACCACTTGGCCAACACTGGCAACACTTACAACTCCCTTTTATTGTTTTGTATAATTCATTTTAAAACATTTTCATACTAATATTTAATTTTTAATTATAAGACCTATATTTTTAAACTAAATATTTTTCCAAACTTCAATCTTGTTTTTCAACCTAAATATCAAAATATAAAAAATAGCCTAGCTTTCTTTTTATTTCAAGCTATATTTTCTAATGATATTTAATTTAATTTAATCATATAATATCTAAGATGCCCCTTTTATTTTAGGCTATAGGCTATGGCTACAAAATAAATATTTCCCTCCATGTACCCTCCATAACACAGAACATCCACAGATAATGGTACAACGTTGCCATTGTGTCTATGAAGCGGATTGTTCCTCTTACAGTTCGTCAACCTCTCTGGGAAGTGTGGCAACCTTGGAGGTGTGTTCCCCCCGTCCAAACCCTCTAAGCTCCGCGGTGGATCTGTTCGTAAACTACTCCCGTCAGGCAGTAAGTGTTGATTGATGGAACTCGTAAAGTAACGTTTTATTAAATTAAATTCAAGTTAAGCATTGTTGTCAAACATTTTTTACTTTCCACCCGGAACCGTCCAATTTATTAACGTATTTTTGAACATGCCTACTTGCTTCAAACAAAAGATATGTTTCTTTAGATTACCGGTATCAATAATGAATTTAAAATTGTTCTACACTTGTTCTTGAGTACGTATGTTTTGTTCCTAAACTAAATCCCACTTTGCAACGCATAGATTACGAACAGCTCCTTTTCAGGGGCAGAGACTGCAGACCTTCCCCTCCCAACCGCGCCCCGCGTAAAAAAAGGATTAGACCAGGCATGACCTTTTTTACAGGCAAGGAAACCCAATCATCGTCGACCTTCAATCAACCGACCCTATATAATAGCCTTTTTTGCAGGGTAGTTTACTTCGTAAAAGAATTATTAAGCCCTTACGTTTTGCCTTTCCTGCCGTGGTTAGTTGACCTTGCAGCGTTAAAATGATGACTAAGCCTTCGCTGTAGTCTGCGCGCCTACACAGCGTAACAAGAAAGAGCTAACAGAACAAGCCCGTTCATATTCAGGGACACAGTTTTTCGAGCTCTGTTTTTTAGTTCTGCTTCTTTCTTCCTTCCTTAGCGTCCCTCTCGACGAGACCTTCCAGTCTACAACCACAACAAAACAGTAATGACCTCGTCAGCTTAGACGGAGTGGACGGAACTATTCTACCCTTTTTCAATACGGTTTCAAATACTTAAAGGGAATGACTTCCTTCCTACCCTGGAGTCATGCCCTTGAGTAGTTTGATGCTCGAATTGTCTTGTCCTCCTCCAAGGTTGCGAAAGGGGTTGGGACCCGCCCTCGTAGGCACTAATCATGTACTAGCTCCGACACAACCACTACGCGTTCTATAGCTCGATACAAAAGGGCCTAACAGCCGCACGCGCATCGCCAAGTGGTCGCTGTCGCAGAAGAGATTTACCGCCAAGATCATCGAAAAGAGAAGAAATGGACCACTATCAAGGACATTAGATTGTTGCAGAGGTGTACCATTGTACCCGGGTAATCATCATTCATGTAATTATGCCTTTCTAGAGCTGCCGTTCTACTGCGTTGTACTCTTGCCCATTCATAAGCGCAGAGCATCTTTGTGTCTATACAAATTGCCTCTTTTGTTCTTTAATCACCCAAACCCCCAAGTTACATTTCTGCCCTCTTGCACTGTTTAAAATGTAATGTCAGTTCGGGACCATGCGTGTATTTGAGGGCACGAACTACTCGTTTTCAAGTATTAAACAAATGTCAAAACGGCCCCGCTCTACTCTGTAAGATACCGAGTTCTTCTTACCGAGTTACATGTCTCTTTCTATTTCTTTCTTTTTGGTGTAATTAATTTTAAATCTGCAGACCTACCTGCCTTTTGCTAGGAAGTTGTATTTGCTAGTTTAGCTCAGTGTTTAAATTGTTTGGCTGGTTGTTTTCTTTCGTCTTCAATCTTGATCTTCTATCTTGATATTTACAAGCTACTGATTAGCTTTAAATCGTTAATCAAACATTTTCTTAAGCTACTAAATTGATTGTTATTAGTTAACGTTCTTTCAGTACATTGATTTTTATTCGGGATGTGCATCTACGCGTATTTCACCAAACATCTTCACTCTTTGGCCAGCAGCCTGTGATCGTTATGACCGTTGACCGATGCAGTACTTGTCTATTAAATAAAAGTAAACTTTGCGTTTGAGTAGACTCAATCTTCTTCGTTGGTCTTCAACCTTGTAAGTTGTAAGAGAAGCGCATAACTTACAAAACTAAAGCAGTATGCCTATTTAATTATTTAAATTCGGCTTTTCGTATGCGTAATGAACGGGACTTTGAAGTTTGGTTCGGATGATCACGTGATTCGTAAAATAACAACTAGCCATTAGAACGAAGGCTAGAACTAAATAGATAGGGCATTAGTTGCGATGTTGGAAACAACTGTTAGAAGAGATGAAGAAAACAGAAGAATCTGCTAAGTCACAAGCTGCTACTCCAAGATTCGAAGAAAGATGAGAGCTTGAGACTTCAATTACCATAGGTGGGTATTGGGCACTTTAAATCATTTTACATTCTACTTGTACTGTGAGTATCTGAAATATGTGTTTGTTTGTGTGGATGGCGTTTAATTGTGATTGTATTGTACGTGATTTGCTTAATTAAATACAGTTTTATCGTTAGCTTTCACACGGCACTTACACTGAAATAACTCGGGAGACTCGGATTGTATCATTCACACCACGTTGATTATTTACGTTGGTTGGATTTCAATAACACAAAAACACTTAAAATTATTTAATATTTTGGCGTAAAATGCTGATTTCTTCAAAATCTATTTCCACTCCCGGGATATCAGGATCATGTTGTCTTATGTTTAAAAACCTGATCGCAGGTTCTTATCTTTGAGTAGTTGGTAACTTCAGTGAAGTGGCTGCTGTACAGAAGACGGATCGACTGGGAACAAACGGCGCTCTTGCGATGGTACGTATTCACATGCTGGATCAAACTATCAGGGTGTCTACAACTTTCTAAAAGTCACTAAACTCAATCTTCGTAATACAAATGTTCCGGGGCCGAGCATCTGGCCCTTCATTCTAATGTGTCATTAGGCCTACTGCCAAGCATCACGTTCATGTGCAAAATCTTTTTTCTTATTTTCATATCACCCAAATCTTAATCTAGATCTTAAAAAACAGGTTTCACTCTGGAAATCCTGGTAAAGTCATGGAATTTGTTAACATAAACTAAGTAGACACCCTGACATTACAACTAGGTGTTCTTTACTGTCGGATTACAGCTCTGTGTGACGAGTGTTTCAGGCCTGGTTTCCGTGTCGTCGACATCGCCTCTACCGACATTGTGACCTTGTTGAAACTGACCTTGAGCTGGCTGACATCGTCTCCACTGACATCGTGTGGTGAGCTTGTTGAAGCTGCCCCTGAGCCGGCTGACGTCACTTCGTGTAGAAGAAGATGCTCTCGTCTCTGCGTAGCTGTCTTCGAGGCCTCCTGTCAAAACAAACCACGTAAGCCACCTGTTTTATTCTAGCTCAGCTAGCTTTCATTTGCACTTGCAAACGTCATTGGGATGTATCGATGACAAGAGTATTGGCAATAGTGACTAGGGTTGCCGTTCGATAATCGATATATCGATCAATACGATTAGGCCTATTTCCCGAAACGATCGATAATCGATTGCGTCTTCTCGTATCGATATAATCGAATGTCTCGCCCGCCCGAGAATTTGAATTTATCACCCGCTCTGCAGAACTTCATAAAATAGTACCAGTCAAGACATTAATCGCTTTATTCCGTGAAAAATGTGTCCACTGCGAGATCTACAACACTCGTAAGGCGTGAGGTACGAAGCGCCTGCACTGTGCAATATTGGGGAACCAAACAAGACGACATGCGCTCTGGTGGTGTAGGCTGGAACTATTTTCGTGAGGATTTTGAAACGACACGCCTGCCATCTATGTTTAACTTTATTGCCCAATAGGCCACCAGCATGACGCGTGTGTGTTACGGGCCGGCCCGGCTCGGGCGGCAGGCAGCCCGCCTGCCGCCCGCATTCCCGCGTCGATCAGGCGCTGATTGCACAACCTCGGTGCGTCACGGCCAAGCAAGGTCAACAAGTATTTTATCGAGATGCATTCCTACCCACTCCACGCCAACTCGTAATCGCTTTTCTTCTTTCCGTAGTGCTACGATAATATTATCTTATCGGTTCTCTCATACAATATTACGTCGTCTTCCAAACTAATGTCTAACAATGTTCATCTCGTCACGTAATAAATATCGGAGCATTGAATAGTTAAACTGATAATATCTCGTAAATGAATGAACTACAATCTCAACAAAAGCTGAAATGAAACGTCCCAGAACCACGATTTCTAAGAAGAACGACCTTTACAAAGACAACACTCAAGCCGGGTATCATAGCGCGGTCTGTCTACTCCACTTAGCTCGCTCTCGTCGCGCCGGCCAGACGCGTGGGGTGGGGGGGAGGGGGAGCTCGTGAAAGACGTAGTTATTATAGCGTGGAAAAACCCTGTTCTGCGCAAATAGAACGAACAAAAGGCTGCACTCGCACAAGGTCCCCGGTCCGCGTCGGTATACGAGCAAGTTTAGGCCTAATTTTGATTCCATTATCTATTTTCGATCGATATTTTTTAAAAACGATTATCGATCTCGATACTGAAATTCGTATCGAACGACAACCCTAATAGTAACCTTTTGTTATATTATCATTACAATTTGTATTCTATTCGGCTTAGTTACTAGAACAGTTGTATGATAGGTTGTGCGTAGGCACATCTGAACAATTCTTCTTTTTCTTTCTAACACCCAGTTATTACTGATGCCATTCTTTGCCTTGTTAAGGAGCCACTTTGCCACATAATTCCTTTTTCATGGTTTTCTTCTTTGCAGAGTGGGCTTGTTCGTGTATTCACCAGCACAAACAGTTTAATACTACCCTAATTTGTTGCATAGGTACATTGACAATCATTCTACTCTTTTAACGCCCATGTGTAAATCTAGTTGTAATTGATGTCTTTCTAATTTTTATCGATGCTTCATAGTTTGGAGAAAGATAAACTTAATTTATTTATCGCAACTTTGTCAAGTTGCAAAAGGGCACTGAAATTCTGCTGTTGAGTTCCCTAAAACAACACTAACTATCTATCTTAATAACATGTAAAATAAAATTGTAAGAAATGTTTTAGAGCAGTTCATAAGTGAAATAACTTGCAGAATATTAAGAATTTGATAACAAAGAGAAAAAAGAAAATTTTGCCTACACATTGCTTTAAAAGAAACAATAAATGTATTAAAATCAAAATTGTTTTGCCACTAATTAATTAGATGATGTAACTAATGATTCAAGTTTTAATGTTTAAATGTGTGTTTCAGTTCTGGTGCTCGTGATGAAACACAGATGCGCCAACTTCGCCTCCAGAAGACTTCTATCTCCGACAGCTGATCCCGTGTCGACGCTTCCCAGTCGACCACTGAGCGGAGACATTGTCTTCGTCCTCCGCGAGAATCTTCGCTACCTTCTTGGATGTTTGCTGAACCACTACGGATGGTATGTATGAACTATTTCTTCCCTGAGAACCAGCTTGGGTTACCAGCTCTCACATATTTTCCGCTTCCCGCAACAAATTTACACAAAACCACTTTTCTCATATTTAAAAATTTGAAATTTCATAAACTTCCGCTTCCTTTTGGTTCTGGCCGTAAGGCTGTCGCCTGTCGTTGCAGCGGTTTGTTGGTCTTGCGGGTGGCGTCTCTGCTTCCAATGCAGAAGGTCCATAGTTTAATTCCCGTTCTAGGCACAAGTTTTTCAACTTTGATTTTTACTTAGATTTATTACTTCTGGCTTAGGAATTTGTAAATTGTGACTTTAGAGCCTTCGTGCTGAGCCGATTCTGGTGCTGTCCGCGGGTGGAATCGTGTCCAGCTTGATTGATCGGTGTTTCCTATAAATAGGTCGGTCACTAGTTGGTGATTGTTCGCTCGTTGATGGTGTCAGCACCTACAGGGCTGGCTTGGTCTACTTTAAATTTAATGTCCCCCATAAAAAAATAAGTTCTGTGACTGAGTGGGAAGACTCTAAATACAATTTATTTATTAAGGTATTTATTTATTTATTTAGAATTTAAAATTTAAATCTCTTGTATGACCCCAAATACTACAATTGCTGACAATGTTGCAGCCTGTGAGTAATCAATAATTGTTTATTAATTCAAAATTGTAATTAATTTGTTTAAAGAGCAGTTTGAGTTTCTGAAGCTTTTGAAATACGGCATAAGGTCACACCAAAGCAGAAACGTTAGTGCAATGTGATTTAGGCACCAAAAGTTTTCAAGATTTTCTCGATATTTTAAGTGTTACTGGTAATTTGATGAAAATCGAGCTAGTTTTTCAGCTTTGTTACAGATGCATCCAACAATTTAAAATGGAAAATGTTTTCTATATGCATGCAGTATTTTTCCTTGACCCTAGTGAGGGTGTGCATACAAGCGACAGTACTTTCATTCACCCCTCCCCCACTGGGAAATTGTTGTATTGTCACTTTCAAAAGTTGGCAACCCTAGAACCGGTAACTCGGCACTCTTAAGGGTGTCTTTGACCATAAGTCTGGAAAATGTAAAAGCGTAAGAACTTTTTGTTTTTATTTCTGGAATTTACTTATTTTCCTTAAAAAATCTTTGAAACGGGCCAAATCGAATTACAATAAAATCTAAAGTTCTCCGGGGTCATGTCTCAGGACCTCTCTTTTAACCCTTTCACTGTTGGTGAAAAAAAAAACGTGCGTTACCCAAAAATGAGGGGAAGATAAAAGTTAAAACCACAAATATAATTTTTCAAACATATTTTCTTTTTCTGACACATTTTTAAAAACTAATCAAAGTATGAATTTGTTTTTTTCAAAATCTTGAAAAGGTAGACCATCTTGTTTTTTGTGTGTTTTCTTAGTAGGCCCTATTGGCTAGTGCACTAGAAATGGAAAGATGGATCATAACTTCTGAATTTTGACGCTGATGTAAAATTGTCATGAGGTAATATTGTTTAGGAATAATTTCCAAGATGATGTAATTAATTTCACACACAATCATTCAAAATGTTGTCTTAATGATTCAAATTTACCCAAATTTAGATAATTTGCATTCACCTACGTTACCACATAGTTGACTAAAGTCAAGATGATTTTCTCTGCTCACTTTTATGACTGAAAATATTTTATAAATAACAAAAATTTGATCACAGTAGAATAATAAAAAAGTTGGGAGTCTTCCCTATTGAGTCGTTAGCATGGCTGATAAGAATAGATCTCTGTGGACATCATTTTAACAACGTTATTCAACTTTTCAAAAAATTAAATTTTGTTTGTTTTATTAATATTATTTTCACGAACAATCTTTGCTGTTAAAGCGCCCTAAAACTACTACTAATTAATATTTTTTGCCTTATAAAATGTAAAATATAATCGGTAGGCCTACCGAACCGTTATTTTTAGACAGGTTGAACCGAACTTTAAAGAGATATACTATCAAACAGTTGCAGGAAGTAAAACAGTGTAAGTCTGGACCGGCACCTCCACCAATTTTTAATTTTTAAATTTTTATTTGTGCCTGGAACATGATAATCTTCTTAGGCTATGTCGACTTATGGGTATTTGCACAGCACTACAAAATAATTAGGAAAACAAATCTTTTTTTGAACTTGGAACTTTTTCCTTTCGATCTTTTTTAAATTTTGAGTTTAAGTTTGCACATCCCTTCCAAGTAGTATAAGCTGGATAACCATATTAACTCAATTGAAGGTCGCACAATATTTAATGGCACGGGACTGGGGTACGAGCCACAGTCTATTTTTTTTTTCATAGATCTATATATGCATACTTGGGGAAGGAACTTTTGAAAAGAACAAGTTCCGGGGAACGAGTTCAATTTTCCAGGAACTTTTTAATGAACTTGATCCCATTTAGTGTTGAGGAACTTTTAAGTGATCAAGTTCATATTTTCAAGGAACTTTTTAGAAAGTTCCTTAAACGTTCCAGTTACAATTAAGTAGTCAATTTTGTACTTAGCACCACTTTTCAGGATTCGTTAGCAAACAACCTTGCCGTTATGTATCATTTATAATTTTCATATCATATATATCATCATGATTCATGACCCTACCGCTCACCGTGCTCTTTGACAGCCGTACGCATGCTTGCAAGTTGCACGTCAGTCACTCTGCAGTCGCATTAAGAGGAAGGAGGACTGTTGATTTTGTAGTGGTAAAGTAAATTGTATATAACTATTAGACCAATAGATCAATACCGATGATTTTTTTTTCTCGTACAGAGAACTTCTGTCAAATGAGTGCGTTTTGTTCAGATTTCTTAAAATTTCGTTGGCTTATCAGCAAATAATTTTTAAAGACAACTTTTTAATGGGACCAAATACTAACAAAAAATTCAAAGGGCATCTATTCGGGGGTTCTAATTAGAAAGAATTACGAATTTCGTAGCCGTAACTTAATTAGACAAGCGATAATCTTAAATGTAAAATTGGATAAAATTTGGTGCGAAAGTTGTGCCCTCTATAGCAAAGTCTCTGAACTACCACAACAGTCTGCATGTTTCTTGGGCGCGCGAGCGAGAAGCACGGACAGAGAGAGAGAGAGAGAGTGAGAGAGACCATTCATTCCACAAGAAAGGGTGGCTGGCTAGCTGCAGATTTGTAAACATTATACCTGCTATTCAACAATCATGCGGACTTGAAACTTCAAAGAAAAAAAACCTTGTCCTGAAGCACGCCTGAAGTCTTGAACCAAGTTCACAAGTCGATGAGCGTTGTATGGTTATGTGGTGTGGTCTGGGGTATCGGGGGTGGGGTGGAGTTGATTTGGTACCAACAAAATTTATATCGTAAATAATATTTATATATACAAGGCCGCTTCGCGAACGCTTTTTCAGTCGCGTTGATGGATGAGCTTTTTTGGAATATTTCTGTCCAATGATTACGTTTTTATGTGGAATCTCCTTACTTTTTCTATAGTTACTTGATATTTATTTATTTTATTTATTTATTTTATATTATTTATTTATTTATTTACTTGTTCATTATACACCTGTAAAAGACTTATATTAAAACCTTTATTTCTATGAATTTTGACCAACTTTTTCAACTTTTTCTTTCAAGAGGCACTACATCACCATAATCTTTATGTCAATGTAAAATATGAACGTTGTAGCCCCGGACCCGTTTGGTCAAAATCGGCCCAAATATCACGAAAATATAGTTACTTGATATTACTTGTTCATTATACACCTGTAAAAGACTTATATTAAAACCTTTATTTCTATGAATTTTGACCAACTTTTTCAACTTTTTCTTTCAAGAGGCACTAAATCACCATAATATTTATGTCAATTTAAAATATGAACGTTGTAGCCCCACCCGTTTGGTCAAAATCGGCCCAAATATCACGATAATATTGTTTTAAAAACCGGAGAAAAAATCGTAAAAGTAAGATTTCTATAAGAAATATTTTTTTATAATGTCTCTAAAATCATAACATATATGATTTCAGTGATTTTAAACGTTCCTAAAAAGTTTCATCAATATCGGAGTAGCCGTTTGCCAAATATCACGAAAATATCGCACTAAAAATCGAAAAAAAATCGTAAAAGTACGATATTTATGAGAAATATTTCTTCGATTGTACCCAAAAACAATACAGCTCTAAGTTCAGAGATTTCGAAGGTCCCCTCCAATTTTCATCAAGATCGCATATGCCGTTTGCCCGGTAGAGAGCGAACAAACAGACAAAAAACTAACAAAAACAAAACACCCGAGCTATTTTTCTTGGGGTAACGTAAGTAAAAAACAAACAAACAAACACAAAGTCAAATTGAAGTCTTCGCTTCGCTCATCCAATAAATATATACCGATAGTAACAATTATATTTGTCCCGGAGTTTACGCATTGCATATGGCGTATTTATCAGTTTAAAAAAATTGTTGAGATTTGTTCTAATTTGTAGTCAATTACGAAATTAAATCCCCTGATGTTTGCTTTTTTATAATTAATTACAATAAAAGTATGGTCACAGATCATGGTACAAGGATGGTCACAGATAAGGAATTACAAGAAATTGATTGTAATGAATTTCATTCCAACTACCTATTTACCAACTCATTCACTCTTTGTGATGATTTTGATAATATTTCGGCGTTGCGTCTCATATTTTGGCAACGGTGCTAATCGAGACGTGAGGGTGATGCATGGAGATAAAACAATACTAAAACACTCTCTGTTTGCATTTTTCCTTCCTCAATTCCCCCCCCCCCCCCCCCACTCTACTGTAAATGCATATTGAAGGGTTGTCGCGTGTAGTCGTAAAATAGGCTGAGGGTTTTATACCTATTGTATTCTCTTCCTGTTCTATTGTTCTATTAATTTTTTGATATTTTTTGTTTAATTGCAAATATCTAATAATGTTGTTAAAATATTAAGCGCGTGTCTTGAATTTCATTTTTTTGGACAAAATTCTATGATAAAAACTGACTGAGTTACGGAATCTTTATATATTTCAGTCAGTTTTGATCGTAGACACTAGGGGAAAAATCGCATTTCATAACTCAAGCCACACATTTGAACCACGTTATTAAATATTTGCAATTAAATTATAAAAAAAAAATTCGCTTAATAAATTATTTTCATCACAATAGATTTGAAATGGGTGAAGGCGCTCCTCTTTATTTAGCAGGGTCCAGTGTGTTTTTGTTATCTATGGGTGGAATCTTTGAAGGAAGTTCTCGGAAGTTGGGGTTTTTCGTCCTGCTGTCTTCTCTTCTAGTTCTATTGTTCTATTTATACATTTATGTATTGATTGTTTTTGTTTAATTGCAAAAATCTAATTACGTTGTTAAAATATTAAGCGTGTATCTTGAATTTCATTTTTTTGGACGAAATTCTACGATAAAAACTGACTGAGTTACGGATAATGATTCTATAATATATTTTTATAATAAAAAAGTAATTTTTATATATTTCAGTCAGTTTTGATCGTAGACACTAGGGAAAAGAACGCATTTCAAAACTCAAGCTACTCATTTGAACTACGTTATTAAATATTGGCAATTATAAAAAAAAATATTTCGCTGCATAAATTATTTTCATCACAATAGATTTGAAATGGGTGAAGATGCTCCAGAAGCAGATCAGGTACATTGAGGCTATTGTGCTCATAATAGGGCGAGAGTGACAGACTAAAGTGGACTCCACGGGAAGATTGGTCCGCAGGTACCAGGAATTTCCTCCTCTCTTTACCACCACCACCTTCCTCCGACGGGCAGAGTGCACAAGATTTAGATCTTACCTATCCTCGACCCTTCTATTGATGGTCTCTAAACCCTTGAATAGAGATAAATTAATTTTCTTTTCATTACATAAACTGTGTTATTTACCTTTTAAATGTTCTTAAATGTTAATGAATTTAACTTTAATGTTTCCCTGAAATAAATAATGTTTTTAAACGCAAAAAATTGATTGAAAACTAACAATGTTTACAAAACATTCTTAGCATTTCTGATGAAGAAGTTGTTGTATATTATACTGTTAAGTTCTTAGTTTTCAATCAATTTTTAGCATTCAAAAACATTTTCGTGTTGATTTTACTTCAGTGAAACATTTAAGCTAAAATCTTCAACATTAAAGGGCATTTAAAAGGTAAATTACAACAGTTTACGTAATGAAAGGAAGGAAGGATTTAACTCTATTCAAGCGAAAATAATTTAATTGGATGGTTTCGAGACCATCAATAGAAGGGTCGAGCGACAGCTGAATAGCTCACTGCTTGTCAATAAATATTTGAAATAACAAAAGACTACTGCACAGAAACTAGAAACCTACCCATGATTGGCCCAAAACTTGCTGACGTAGGAGCAAAAGTACGGTCCTACTTTCACACCCCCTGTCAATCAAAATCCCAGCGACGAAACGAGTTCTCTGGGATCTTCGCCGTTAAACAAACTTAAAAATAAAAGGGAACTTAAGTTCCTTTTTGTGAGGAACTTGAACTTGTGTAAACAGGAACTTGAACTTTATAAAAATATATTTTTTAAATTTTGAACTGAATCTTTTATAAGTTCCTTTTCAAAAGGAACTTCACCAAGTATGTCTATATGGTTAATAGTGTTTATGAACTTGATTAGTTCCTGACGTAGCAACGGCCGAATATACAATCACCAAACTTGGTGCAGGCATGGTGGAGGTGCCGGGTCAGATCCAACATTCGAATACAAACCATTTGATATTCTAATCGAATAGCAGTTGAAAACTACTCAGGTATACTGTCTTATTTATAAGTCTATACATTGTTGTTATATTATTATTTCAAACTTGGCACTATTACAATTAATTATTTAAATTTTAAATTTTTGCACACCCTTCATTTTTAACCAATTTAATGATTGTTCTGACCCGTAATGGTTGGATCTGTTCAACGAGCTAAAACATCTTTAATTTCTTGTTCCAGAATTCCATCTGGACCTCATCTCTGGTACTCGCCGACACGACACAACTCCCGTGGTACCAGATCTTAACTTTACACACTCGTCATGAGGGTCTACGCTTCAACCATCTATGAGAATGCCGCTTCACAGTCGTCAAGTACTGAGCAGAGTCCTTGCTATTGTCATCCACAAGAATCATCTCTTGCTTTGCGGAACTACTACAGTCTGTAAGTTCACACACGAGATTTAACACCTGATAACATTTCAAGTTTGTTATACCAAACATGATGGATCTAAGATCATGATGTTTTTAGGACTATACACTACTCAAAATAAAACAAAGATTACGATATTTCAAAGGTTAATCAACCTCCTTCATCAGGTTTTTAACCATCATTAAATCATTAATCAGGTCATTAAAAACCTGATGAAGGAGGTTGATTAACCTTTGAAATATTGTAATCTTTGTTTTATTTTGAGTAGTGTATAGTCCTAAAAACATCATGATCTTAAACCTGACCTACTCTAAAATTGTTTACCTTTGTAATTGATGGATCTAGTTTTAAGTCGCTCAATCCTTTGTTTATAAATCTCAATCTAAATTAAATTTGTAGTATTTCATAACCTTGTCTTGCTTTGTGATGTTTTGTAAAATTTTTAAAGATTTCTTCTTTATCCAACCAGTGTTAGAACTAATAATGTTTTCTTCTTTAGGCTTTGGTCCTGGTCGGAACATCAAACTCTCACCTCGTCTTCAAGTAACGAGGTTTCTTCACAACTGCTCGCGCTTCAAGCTGCGTAAGTACAGTACCTCCCATTTTGCTTTCCGCAAGTTGAAATTCCAAACAATACTAGGGGTGAAATGAATGTTTAAAAAAATAATAAGGGTCTAATTTCAATTAAACATCTTTTATATTAAATCATTGCTAGCTTTGCATTGGGTACAACTGTTTTCATATTTTATAGTACGTGCCTGTGAAGGTCGTGTCAAGTACGTGATCCAGACTTGTTTTTCATTTATGACTTTATCCTCATCTACTTTAAATCCATAAAACTGCCACATTTGACTCTTGTTAGGCGGCACCACAGGATGGCCAGGTCCTTATTTGTACTAATGAAACTTATCAAATTTTAAATAATTAGACAGGTGCGACACAAACTATCAGCTTTTAAGGATTGCTACTTCATCCAAGCTACTCTAGAACTAATGAAAATAATTTTTATCAGGGTTTGGTCCTGGTCGGAGCATCGACCTCGGACTGTGGAATCTCTCCTGACAACCACGAATGAGCGCTACACGAGCTCACAAGTCACGCCTTCCAAACAACGTCTTCGTGTACGGTAGTTTGTTCACAGCTGCGCACGCTTCAGCTGACGTAAGTACATTACTTCATCTTATTTAGTAGTTGTTTTAACGGTTAACCTATGGTTAGGTATTGATGTCAATAATTACGTCATGACTCATGAGAAAATGAGAAAATATTTCATAGGAATTTTATATTTTTTGGTACAGAATAACAAAATTTAAAGTGTATATATATTCTACATATTTGATGTCAATTTTAATGCGAAACAAATAGAATATTGTTGGTGACATATCGTACTC
This sequence comes from Sweltsa coloradensis, assembly GCA_024449915.1. Classification (NCBI taxonomy): domain Eukaryota; kingdom Metazoa; phylum Arthropoda; class Insecta; order Plecoptera; family Chloroperlidae; genus Sweltsa; species Sweltsa coloradensis. The sequence goes on along the minus strand of JAMZAV010007937.1, from coordinate 10,264 downwards.
ATATGGCAACATTGAATTGAACCGTTTATGCTGACGCTCGCCCCATCTTGAATATTATTGTGAATTAACATTGTAATAGGACACTTAATCTGTAACGTATGTTTAACAAGCTCTAACGTCTTCGATTCCTTGTTCCAGACTTCCATCTGGAAACCAAGATATTCTCCGTCTAAACACGACTTCCGCCAAGCATGATGTACCAACATGGAAACCACTCGTCGATACACCGTCAAGACGCAGCCCGGACCCAAGATGGCGGGAACGTGTTAAGCAGCTGATTACGGTGGTTCGAGGTTGCGGTAGGGAACGACGATCGTTGTCGGACCGGAGGGACAAACTGTTTCTTGGCAGACACTCCATACAACACAACTAGTTCACACCACTTGGCCAACACTGGCAACACTTACAACTCCCTTTTATTGTTTTATATAATTCATTTTAAACATTTTCATACTAATATTTAATTCATTATTATAAGACCTATATTTTTAAACTAAATATATTTCCAAACTTCAATCTTGTTTTTCAACCTAAATATCTAAATATAAAAAATAGCCTTTCTTTTTATTTCAAGCTTTATATTTTCTAATGATATTTTATTTAATTTAATCCAATAATATATCTAAGATGTCCCTTTTATTTTAGGCTATAGGCTATGGCTACAAAATAAATATTTCCCTCCATATAGCCTCCATAACACAGAACATCTACAGATAATGGTACAACGTTGCCATTGTGTCTATGAAGCGGATTGTTCCTCTTACAGTTCGTCAACCTCTCTGGGAAGTGTGGCAACCTTGGAGGTGTGTTCCCCCCGTCCAAACCCTCTAAGCTCCGCGGTGGATCTGTTCGTAAACTACTCACGTCAGGCAGTAAGTGTTGATTGATTGAATCGTAAAGTAACGTTTTATTAAATTAAATTCAAGTTTACATTTTTGCCAATTATTTTTTAACTTTCCAACCGGAACCGTCCAATTTATTAACCTATCTTTGAACGTGTCTACTCGCTTCTTGCAAAATATATTTTTCTTTAGATTATCGGTATCAATAATGAATTTATAATTGCTCTACACTTGTTCTTGAATACGTATGTTTTGTTCCTAAACTAAATCCCACTTTGCAACGCGTAGATTACGAACAGCTCCCTTTCAGGTGCAGAGACTGCCAGACCTTCCCCTCCCAACCGCGCCCTGCGTAAAACAAGGATTATAGACCAGTGCATGACTTTTTTACAGGCAAGGAAACAATCAACGTCGACCTTCAATCAACCGACCCTATAGAATAGCCTTTTTTGCAGGGTAGTTTACTCCGTAAAAGAATTATTAAGCCCTTACGTTTTGCCTTTTCTGCCGTGGTTAGTTGACCTTGCAGCGTAAAATAACGACTAAGCCTTCAGCTGTAGTCTGCGCGCCTACACAGCGTAACAAGAAAGAGCTCACAGAACAAGCCCGTTCATATTCAGGGACACAGTTTTCGAGCTCTGTTAGTTAGTTTTGCTTCTTTCTTCCTTCCTTAGCGTCCCTCTCCACAAGACCTTCCAGTCTACAGCCACAACAAAACAAGTAATGACCTCGTCAGCTTAGACGGAGTGGACGGAACTATTCTACCCTTGTTCAATACGGTTTCAACTACTTAAAGGGAATGACTTCCTACCCTGGAGTCATGCCCTTGAGTAGTTTTATGCTCGAATTGTCTTGTCCTCCTCCAAGGTTGCGAAGGTGTTGGGACCCGCCCTCGTAGGCACTAATCATGTACTAGCTCCGACACAACCACTACGCGTTCTATAGCTCCGATACACGGCCTAACAGCCGCACGCGCATCTCCAAGTGGTCGCTGTCGCAGAAGAGATTTACCGCCAAGATCATCGAAAAGAGAAGAAATGGACCACTATCAAGGACATCAGATTGTTGCAGAGGTGTACCCAGGGTAATCATCATTCATGTACTTATGCCTTCTAGAGCTGCCGTTCTACTGCGTTGTACTCTTGCCGATGTCATAAGCGCAGAGGCACCTTTGTGTCCACACAAATGTGCCTCTTTACTTCTTCAATCACCAAACCCCTAAGTTACATGTTCTGCCCTCTTGTACTGTTTGAAATGTAATGTCAGTTCGGGACCATGCGTGTATTTGAGACACGAACTACTCGTTTTCAAGTATTAAACAAATGTCAAAACGGCAGCTCTACTCTGTAAGATACCGAGTTCTTCTTACCGAGTTACATTGTCTCTTTCTATTTCTTTCTTTGTTGCGTAAATTAATTTTAAATCTGCAGACCTACCTGCCTTTTGCTAGGAAGTTGTATTTGCTAGTTTAGTTCAGTGTTTAAATTGTTTGGCTGGTTGTTTTCTTTCGTCTTTAATCTTGATTTTCTATCTTGATATTTACAAGCTACTGATTAGCTTAAGTCGTTAATAATCAAACTTTTTCTTAAGATACTAAATTGATTGTTAGCCTATTAATTAACGTTCTTTCGGTTCATTGATTTTTTTTTCGGGATGTGCATCTACGCGTATTTCACCAAACATCTTCACTCTTTGGCCAGCAGCCTGTGAAGGTTGTGATCGATGCAGTAGTTGTCTACTAAATAAGAGTAAACTTTGCGTTTGAGTAGAGTCAATCTTCGTTGTAGGTCTTCAACCTTCTAAGTTGTAAGAGAAGCGCGTTACTTAAAAAAAACTAAAGCAGTACGCCTATTTAATTATTTAAATTCGTCTTTTCGTATGCGTAACTGATTGATCCTTGGGAACGGGTCTTTGAAGTTAGGTTTTGCTGTCCACGTGATTCGTAATATAACAACTAGCCATTAGAAAGAACGCTGGAAATAAACAGATAGGGCATTAGTTGCGATGTTCGAAACAAGTGTTAGAAGAGAAGAAGAAAACAGAAGAATCTGCTGAGCCACGAGCTGCTACTCAAGACTCGAAGAGAGACGAGAGCTTGAGACTTCAAATACGATAGGTGGGTATTGGGCACTTTAAAACATTTTACATTCTACTTGTACTGTGTGTATCTGAAATATGTGTTTGTTTGTGTGGATGGCGTTTAATTGTGATTGTATTGTACGTGATTTGCTTAATTAAACACAGTTTTATCGTTAGCTTTCACACGGCACTTCCACTCAAATAACTCGGGACACTCGGTTTATATCATTCACATCACATTGATTATTTTATTCTTCAACCCCTGTTTAATCATTTTTCTACACGTAAACACTTTACTGTTGGTTGGATTTCAACAACACAAAAACACTTAAAATTATTTAATATTTTTGACGTAAAATGCTGCTTTCTTCAAAATCTATTTCCACTCGCGGGACATCAGGATCATGTTGTCTTTTATGTTTAAAACCTGATCGCAGGTTCTTATCTTTGAGTAGTTGGTAACTTCAGTGAAGTGGCTGCTGTACAGAAGACGGAGCGACTGGGAACAAACGGCAGCTCTTGCGATGGTACGTATACACATGCTGGATCATACTTCCAGGGTGTCTACAACTTTCTAAAAGTCACTAAACTTAATCTTTGTAATACAAATGTTCCGGGGCGAGCATCTGGCCCTTCATTTTAATGTGTCATCACTGCCAAGCATCACGTTTATGTGCAAAATCATTTTTCTTATTTTTCATATCACTCAAATCTAAATCTATATCTTAAAAAACAGGTTTCACTCTGGAAATCCTGGTAAAGTCATAGAATTTGTTAACATGAACTAAGTAGACACCCTGACATGACAACTAGGTGTTGTTAACTGTCGGATTACAGCTCCGTGTGACGAGTGTTTCAGACCTGGTTTCCGTGTCGTCGACATCATCCCTACCGACAACACGTGGCGAGCTTTGCTCAAGCTGCCCCCGAGCCAGTTGACGTCTCCTCGTGTAGAAGAAGATGCTCTCGTCACTGCGTAGCTGTCTTCGAGGCCTCCTGTCAAAACAAACCATGTAAGCAACCTGTTTGACTTTTGCTGAGCCAGCTTTCATTTGTACTTGCAAACGTCATTGGGATGTATCGATGACAAGTGTAATGTCAATAGTATTGTAGTTAAGTTGTATTCTATTCGGCTTAGTTACTAGAACAGTTGTATGATAGGTTGTGCGTTGGCACATGTGAACAATTTTTCTTTTTCTTTTAAACACCCAGTTCTAACTAATGCCATTCTTTGCCTTGTTAAGGAGCCAGTTGCCACATAATTCCTTTTTTCATGGTTTTCTTCTTTGCAGAGTGGGCTTGTTCGTGTATTCACCACCACAAACGGTTTAATGCTACCCTAATTTGTTGCATGGGTACATGGACAATCATTCTACTTCTTTTAACGCCCATGTGTAAATCTAGTTGTAATTGATGTATTTATAATTTTAATCGATGTGTTTTAGAGCAGTACATAATAATATGTGAAATAACTTGCAGAATATTAAGAATTTGAAAACAAGAGAAAAAAGAAAAAATTTGCTTACACATTGCTTTAAAAGAAAGAATATATGTATTAAAATCGAAATTGTTTTGCCGCCAATTAATTAGATGATGTAAGTAATGATTAAAGTTTTAATGTATAAATGTGTGTTTCAGCTATGGTGCTTGTGTTGAAACGCTGATGAGTCAACTTCGCCGCCGTCGCCGCCAGAAGACGTCTATCTCCGACAGCTGACCCCGTGTTGACGCTTCCCAGTCGACCACTGAGCGGAGACATTGTCTTCGTCCTCAACGAGAATCTTCGCTACCTTCTTGGATGTTTGCTGAACCGCTACGGTTGGTATGTAGGAACTATTTCTTACCTGAGAACCAGCTAGGGTTGCCAACTCTTACGTATTTCTTGCTTCCCGCAACAACTTTACACGAAACCACTTTTCTCATATTTAAAAATTTGAAATTTCATAAACTCCCGCCTCCTCTTGGCTCTGGTCAGTGTAAGGCTGTGGCTGCAGCGGTTCGTTGGTCTTGTTGTTAGAGTCTCTGCTTCTAACGCAGAAGGTCCATAGTTCGATTCCTATTCAAGGCACAAGTTTTTCAACTTTGATTTGTACTTAGGTCTATCACTTTTTGGCTTAGGAATTTGTAAACTGTTACTTTGGAGCAGTTTCTGCCGAGCTTATTCTGGTGCTGTCCGCGGGTGGAATCGTGTCCAGCTTGATTGATTGGTGTTTCCTAATTAAATATGTCGGTCGCTAATTGGTGATTGTTTGCTCGTAGATGTTGTCGGCGCCTACAGGGTTGGCTTGGCCTGCTTTTAATTTAATGTCCCCCACTGAAAATCTGTTCTGTGACTGAGTGTGTAGACTCTAAATACAAATTTATTTATTTAGGTATTCATTTGAAATTAGGGTTGCCGTTTGAGTAAAAATCAAAATCGATAATCGGAGGCATGGAATCGATTATCATATCGAAATATATCGGTATCATAGACTCAAATCAATTCATATCAAATTCCAAATTGAGCATAGGAAGCAGTAGAGCACAAGATTGTAATTTACCAATACGAGAGGTCAAGGATACGAATGTGTAAAAATAAAATTGAGGCAAAATGTCAATTAATAAGCCTTTATTTATCACATTACCGCGACTTACATCGGGTGCCACTTTAACATGCTATGCCAGTATGCGCCGGCGAAGGTCACGTCGAGCAGGCGAGCAAGAGCCGAGAAAGGAGAGAGAGAGACAGAGTAAGAGAGAAACAGAGAGAGTAACAGCGTGAGCTCAGCTCAGTCTTACGTCCTCCGATCTCTCGAGTGTCAAACAAAGATGTAATCGCGAAACAACAATCACCTGGGTTGTGTGGAAAATATACAACAATTAAAATACAGATTCAAGAGAGCACAACTGTCACATTGCTGTCTGCGCTTAACAATGCACTAAGTCGGAAACAAAAATAAATTATCAATTCGCACTAGGACAATCACTAGCACACAACACAACACACGTCTTTCAAGGGTGCACTTCCTTCACTTCGACGACAATAGTCTCCTACGTGTCCAGCAAAGATGTAATCGCGAAACAACCATCACTCGCGTTTTGTGGAAAACTTGCAATAATGGAAATACTACAAGATCACATATCCCGCACACTCATCATCATTCATCATTATCCATCGCCGTTTCCTGCTTCTGGCAGGGTCAGCTTGGGTTTCACGACCAAATTCTTCCACTTCTTTCTATCCTCCCACAATCGAGTCTCTGCTACATGCTCCCAGCTCCCTCCTCTAGTATGTAGGTCTCTTGCTATGATCTCCTTCCATCTCTTCCTTGGTCTCCCCCTTCTTCTTCTTCCTTCGATTCTTTTCTCATACATTCTCCTGGGCATCCTCTCTTCCGTCATTCGTTTCATATGCCCAAACCATCTCAGACGTGTCCTTCCCATCCTGTCACCTAACTTCTCCACCCCAAGCATCTCTCTGATGTTCGTATTTCTAATTCTATCTCTTCTTGTCTTGCCCACTGTGCTCCTCAGGAATCTCATCTCCGCCGCCTGAATTTGGCTTTCTTCTCTGTCACCCATAGTCCAGGTTTCTGCCACATATGTGAGGATCGGTATGAAGTACGTCTTGCACACTATCCAGCGTAAAAACGATATTATTGCGTAGCAAGCACATACCGGTACTCGGACATCATTTGTCTATATTGGAGTAAAACCCATTCAAAAACACCATGTCGTTGACATGTTCACCGGTCAGACGATTTCTGTTCTTGGCGACGGTTGCACCAGCCTTACTGAAGAGCCGCTCACAGGGGACACTAGTTGCTATGCAGCAAAGATATTTGCGTGCAAGAATGGAGAGTACGGGAAAAGTTCCAGAATTCTCTTTCCACCATTTCAATGGGAGTTTGTCAGTACATTTTTTCATATACGAAAACTTTTTTATTTCCATATCTACCAGATACTGTGAAGTTTGCTCCACTCCCTCCTCTTCATCGTCACTCTCCTCGGATATGCCTTTGTTTCTTTTTGTTGGAGGCTCCTTGCCATCTCTCCCATTACAGACAGTTGGCTCCAACAACACACACACACACACACACAGCCTCTCTTCCAATACGCACCCACATCATCGTCTTCTCAATATCGCTGAGATGTTTTAGATTTTTGAAGCGAGGGTCAAGGGCAGCCGCACAGTTTAGTTCTTCACTTTTTAGTTTGGCCCTTTCAATAAGATTATCTATGATTAATTTCTTCACATCTTTAATCTCTCGCGAGTCTCCAATTTTCATTTCCAACAAGCTTTATTTACAGATTTCTCAACACCATTCTTGACAGACAATGACCCTGTTACATACTTTTCACCGCCAAGTATTTCTGTGGCCCTCTCGAAGGGAGACATTGTAGCGAGCAGTCTCTCCATTATCTTTTTCTCGGTCATTGTTATATGCATTGCCTCCGTTGAAATCTTGGTTTGCCGAACAGCATTTACTGTCGAATGACTAGCCGGCAACGAACTCAACATATCGTTGGTTGAGTTGCATTGCGTGATGATGTCACGAGTCAGTCTGCATTGCGGTAGATTATTTTGCTTTTGGGCTTCGAAGAGATGCCAATGGTGAATGCTTGAAATGCCCCAGAACCCTCCTACATTTCGCAAGAAGCACAACGATTGATTCCGATTTTAGTCCTTTGTCGACCGATAATTGTATGCTGTGGGCATTGCAGCGGATGTGTCCCCTTTCCCGAGTCATTGAATCGATTGCATTGACAAATTTTGTGCATTGTCGGTAACGTATGCAATGACTTCCTTCCTCTTCTTCTCTTCTCTGTGTAGATCGTTGGTCTTGTGGCTAGTGTCTCTGCTTCCAATTAGGGTTACCAACTTGGGTCAACTAGAATTCCGGACAAAGCTCCAATCATAGAGGCTCCAATTTAAGTGGGCACACAAGGGGTCTGGGGCGAAGCCCCAGCCGCCGGAGGCAAAATTTTGTTGGACCCTTTTAACCTTCAAAACAGCCGGAAACGTAATTTAAAGATTCAATGGCTTGGATATATCGTTTGATTGGAATCTGGGATCAACTCATAGGCCCTACATTAATTATAAATTATAATAACAAAGCTTACAATTTAATTCCAGCATTTTGTTTAATTTATTACGTAAAAACATTTCAGAAAGATGAAAATAGTTAAAAGTTATAAAAAATGAAATCCAGTTAAACGTTATCCAATTTGTATATTATTAGGTATTATTATATTTTGTTGAACAATAACTATCTAACCAGTGCTGATTGAGTTCCGTTGGCCTTGGCCGGCGGAGTTCAAGTAGCGCCTGCGCCTCGCCAAGTGCGCATACAATACAAAGGGGTTGGGGAGGGGTAGTGGGACAGGGCAGTCACGAGCACGACTAGCTAGGAGTAGGACTACGGAAAGGCGGCTACTTATTCCAAATTACCAAACCAACTGATGTACCAACTTTAGAGAGAAAAAACACTTATTCACTGCAAAACTCTAAAATTCAATAAAATGTAGTACAAATATGACTTTTTCACAAATTCCGGACAAAGTGCCGTCCGGAATGAGGCAATTCCTCTTTCCGGACAAAGGCATCAAAATCAGGACTGTCGGGAGAAATTCCGGACGGTTGGCAACCCTACTTCCAATGCAGAAGGTCCAGGGTTCGATTCCCGCTAAGAGGATGGGATAGTCGCGAAATTAAAACCACACAAAATTACAGTTTTTTCGTGATATCTCGAAAACGATGCTAAATATCTAAAAACTGATTCTAGACCGAATTATGGTTTTGTTAGAACAATATAATAATGCAAGAAAAAATATTCTAATATAGTAATTGGTGCGGTTTGTATTTAAGATATGCATTTAATTAATTAAAATTCTAATAAAAAACTTAATTACCGTCGCATTACAGTATTTTTTCTTGCATTATATTGTTCTAACAAAACCACAGTTAGGTCTAGATTCAGTTTTTAGATATTTTGCATCGTTCTCGAGATATCACGAAAAAACTGTAATTTTGCGTGGTTTTAATTTCGCTACTATCCCATTCTCTTAAGTCTATCAGTTCTTGTCTTAGGAATTTGTAAACGGTGACTATGGAGCCGTCCTAGCAACGAGGCACATAATAAATTTAAAGTTGTTTTGAATCAGCCTTGTTGATTCTGGCGTTGATCCGCGGGTGTTTTCACTGTCCATACCACTGATTGCTATATTACCTATTAAAAATATCGATCTTTGGTTGGTTATCGTTCTCTCGTCGATTGCGTCGGGGCCTGCAGGGTTGGCTGGGTCGCTTTGGTTTACTGTCCCCCACTGAAAATCAGTTGTGTGACTGAGTGGGTAGACTCTAAATACGGATTTATATATTAATTTTATTTAAGTAAAATAAAGTTAAGTCTGGACCGGCACCTCCACCATTTTTTTTTTGTACCTGGAACTTGATAACCTTTTGAGGATGTCGACTTTTGGGTATATGCACAGCACTTCAAAATAATTAGGAAAAGCAAACCTTTTTTTAGTTAGTTAGTTAGTTAGTTAATGTGTTTTAGGGCACTCAACAGTAGAGTTATCAGTGCCCATGTCAATTGTATTGGAATCTTCCATATTTTCTTTTTCCTTAATTGTGGATTACCACCATGTTTTCTTCTTTATGAGAGGAACGTAAGGGAAGACGAGGGGGGTTAATGGGAAGGAGTGAGGATGTTGGATAGGATGGGAACAGAGGAGTGCTCGTTGCAGAGAGGGCCGGCAAGTATGGATACGAAAAAAGTGAAAGAAGAAAATAAATATGAGTAAGGCTGTGTGAATGAAGAAAGATGTGATAAAAAGTTGCGCAAGAGCTCTCTTTGCAACACGCACCCCAACCGGCCAGAGCTCGCCCTTAGTTTTGGGGAATACACTACTCCCCTACTCACAGGCCAAACCACGGGAAGGTAGCGAGTTGGACTTTGAAGGCCCAAAAGAACTTGGAACTTTTTTCCTCAAAATTATTTGGATTTCAAATGTTTGCACATCCCTACCAAGTAGTATAGGCTGGATAACCGTATTAACTCGATTGGAGGTCGCACATATATTAAATGGCACGGGACTGGGGTGCGAGCCACAATCTAATTTTATTTTCATCGATCTAAAGCTATGGTTAATAGTGTTTATGAACTTGATTAGTTCCTGACGTAGCAACGGCCGAATATACAATCACCAAACTTGGTGCAGGCATGGTGGAGGTGCCGGGTCAGATCCAACATTCGAATACAAACCATTTGATATTCTAATCGAATAGCAGTTGAAAACTACTCAGGTATACTGTCTTATTTAATCTATCAATTCGTAATTTTCGACAAATATCATTT
>JAMZAV010007936.1:0-29313 GCA_024449915.1 Sweltsa coloradensis | reverse complement strand
ATTTATTTAATGACTTCTTTTGCAGGTCACTTTTAAATAAAGACTATTGAAAGCGTAAAATAAAAGATTTGGCCAAAAGCCTATAGGCCAAATGAATCTTATAACAAACATGTTACATTAATAGTATTAAAATACTAAACTAAGAATAAAAATACCGGTAAAGAATAAAAGGAATATAAAGAGATCCATTTTAGTGAATTTAAGCAACTAACGGGTACCATTTGAGTCGTGTCATTTGAGACACAATATAATTGTTACACCATGGGAAAATTTGGTCGGCAAAATTTTGCCGACCCTTTTCCCATGATCCATTTTTTAATTTTAGTTTTAAAATACCTATAAATGGGGAGGTTAGGGTTCTTATTGAGAGGGTTTAATTGGTTGAATAAACGAGGGCCAAGGAAATCAGTGTGCATTTGCCCTCGGCAGAATTTTTTGTGTGGTAGGGCCTATAAATAGTTCCGCCTAGTCTAGGGTGGGGGTAGGCACTGTAGTCGTTAACATCTTGTGGTGTTCCTTCTACTTCTTTGCACAGTTCTTCAAAATAACATAAGTTAGTACAGCAAAGCTTCAGGTTTTTGCATTGGCATTTATTTGGGAGATCATTGATTGCATTTGCACAATATCGATTCTAAGACCCCCTCAGGAGCTGACTTTGTGGAAAGCCACTATATTGCAATCGATCTCTTCCAGGCACCAACCATGATGGAATGGCTCTCTCTGGTAATCCTTGACTTCTTTTACGCCTTTCAAAGTTTTTAATGGAAGGATCTTTGTAAACATCAAAAACGATATGAATGCACAAGCTAGGAGAGTGAACAAGTTTGTTCATAACTGTTTCTACAACAAAATTAAACGTAACAACAATTCGGAACTTTAATTCGCCTTAGCAAGTGCATCCCATCGTATTTAAATGCTGCATTATTTGGATACCTAGGCTCCTTTGGTACCTTATCTTCAAGTTGTGGAGAAGCTGAGCTCAATCTTGTGAGGAAACCCATGGGCATTCGAAATAGCCCAGGGAAACAGGACCCCAAAGGGAATGTCAGGACGTGGCGTGGATCAATATTTTTCCTATGTCGTGCAATTATGGCAATACGGGCAAATAGGGGATGCTTACACTTTAGGGCCATGCTCTTTCCTTTTGTTGAAGGTTGGTTATATATAGGTTTTTCTTAAAATCTACCTAAATTTGCCCTTTTTGGTTTTTTTTTTGCCCCTAAAGTCTTAACTACAGATTCCTTTTTCTTCTCAATTTTCTGTTCTCGTGATAGCATTATCGTAAGCGTATTGTTAAATCGGACTTTCATTAATTAATCATTTTACATTTTGCCTTTTTTGGTTGTTTTTTGTTTTTAAAAGCTTAAAGCTACCGATTCATATTTTCTTTATTTTTTTTATGATCTCGTATTAGCATTTGTGTTAGTGAATGGTTAAATCGATCGTCTTATTTTTTTTCTTAATTGCCTTTTTTTAGTCGTTTTTTGCCCCGTAAAGCTATAAGCTACCGATTCCTATTTCTCATCTATTTTTTATGTTCTCGTGGTGGCATTAGCGTAAGCTCATTGTTAATCGGGCTTCATAAAATCTTTTTTTACATTTTTGCCTTTTTTGGTTGTTTTTTGGGGACATTTTTGGCCCTCTAAAGGCTGAAATTTACCAATTTGTATTTCATCTTAATTTTTTATGATCTCGTGGTGAGCATTAGCGTTAGAGTTTAGGTTTTTTTGTCTTCTTAGTCTTTTTACACTTTGCCGTTTTTTTGACCGTTTTTTTAAACCCCCCAAGCTAAAAGCTACCGATTTCGTTTTTCCGGGTTGCCAATTTACTGTAATCAAAGGGGGAAATTAGAATTTTTAAGCCCTCCCCCTTTTAGGTTGTTCGGGGAACGAATTGAGCCCCTCTTCTCGAAAATGGGGGTGTTCTGATCGGGCATACTGCAGAGGCTGGGCCTTTCCTTATTTTTAAACTTGCCACCTTCGGTGTCCAGCCCGCCCCCCCCCCCCCCCTCCCACGCCAAACGCATTCATGGTGACCTTGACTAGACTGGACAAGATTAAAGCAAAATGTAAGAACGATGAGTTTTATCTTCATGGCCTGCCCTGGGTTTCCTCTTTTGTGATTATGAAAATACTACTTCATCAACACGTATTGTTAGGGACAGCATTACGTCTGGGATATACGATTTGGAGTGGAGGGGGGGGGGAGGAATATACACCAAAGTCTTGCAGAGCAAAAACCGGTTCTTATTTGGTTTTTTTAAACGATTATCCGGTTTGTAAAAATACTATTCGGTGTAAGCCCTAATAAAAATAAGGGTGACTTAGAGCTGTACTAGCAACCAAAGCACATAATAAATTCTTAGTTTTGTTCCAAATTAGCCTTTTTGATTGTGGCACTGTCCGCAGGGGGAATCGTTTCCAGCTCGATTGATTAGTGTTTACTGTCCCTTACTGAAAATCAGTTAGGGCTATGTTACTAAGTGGGTATAGAATCTAAATACAATATTTTTTATTCATTTAATCACACTAATTTAAACTTTCACGGACCGTAAATATTAAATAAAAGTTCATGTACCACCCCATCCAATCAGACTCTGCTGAGGAGAGGTAATGAAACGTCGAGGTAGGCCCAAGTAGGCCTACATATTTACATGTGCCACGGCAAAAACCCGAAACTCATACAATTTTGATTTAAATAAATAATTAATAAATAAATTGTAATTGTTTTTAAATTTATTGCCAATACAAATTTGTATGCAATGTGCATACTGGGGACTTTTACGGCCTCTCTCTAAATGGATTAGGTCTTTTGGCAAGGGTCATTTGAAGATGGATTCTTATCTTGAAGTCGATGCCGTTGGTCAGTGAAAGGGAGCTGTGTATTTTTCATGAGCTGGTTCGAGGCTACTACTGATAGGCAACTGGTTTAAATGTGTAAACCATGTATAAACTAATTAAATACTAATAATACAGAAGGGGTTTTGGATAAAAATTCAGAAACTAGAGAAATTTCATTTTATTTCATACAAAGAATCATGTGATTTCACTTAAGATTAAACAATTTTAATTTAAAATCTATGTCAATCTATTTTATTAAATTCTAGAAAATGCCAAAAGATCATATTTAAATCATTTTCGCATGTAGCGTCACCCGGAACATTTGTTTGGACCTATTTTCAGTTTAATGACGCTGTGGTGCTGAACTTTTTATTGGTTATCATAACGCTACGATGGGTTTTTTGATTGTTGAGAGCGGGGGGTTTGTCGGCAGTGTGTCGTGAGAGCTTGAGACTTGAAGTTGGAAATCGGTCGTGTGCGTGGGCGATTTGAGACGTTGCGTAAAACTTAGGGAAAGTGTACTAGGAAAGAACACTTTGGATATAGAAAACGCGTGTTAAAAATCTGCGAAAGGAAAATCGAAAGTGAACGGCTATCTGCCAAGAAGAAATACCAGAAATCAACGAAAACGATAACCAACCGAGGTACATTTTATAAGGCTAGCCCAGCCCAGGGATACGTGAGTAAACGAACTTTGCATGCTTTAGGAGATTATTAATAAACCTACGGACTTGATAAAAGACAGCATCGAAAAACCAAAAGGGTTAGAACCATTCGATATCTGGCCCGGGGAGGGGTTAGTGGGATTTTAAAGGAACCGGAAAGATTATATTCGCGTAGACTGGAGTTTAGGACGCGATAACGCAAGCAAGGTTTGGTGGTCGTATTACAACGAAATACAGATTGAAATATTTAAAAAAGGAAATCGGTGGGGATAATATTTGTCTTGAATCCAAATATAGGAACATATAGGAACAGTTTTTACCATTCGATATCATGGCCGAGGCTTAGTTTTTATGTTAAATTGGGTTTCGGAATTCGTAAAGCATTTAGTTGAAGAAATAAAATGGCGAATTTTAATTGCAAAGAGCTTAGAGATAACATCAACAATAAGAACTCGGAACATTCGTGAGTGCCTGAGCCAGCAACGTCGAACGAAGTCTGCTTTGGTAATAAAGAGGGTAAGAACAGAACTGAGCCGTATAAAAGTAGGCGTGTTTACATTATTGAAACGTCTGACATTTTACCGTGTGAAATACAGGAAAAACTTGGTTGTTGGACTTGGAATGCTGATATCGGGCAAGTGTGAAACATTAAAAACGTACGGGTCGGAGTTGAGTTATTCGCACGATAAAATATCTTTATTTTTATCACCGCTCAAACATTATAAAGGAAAGTTGAACTCAAGAGTAATCACAGCCGGGATACGAACTAAAGGACAGGATCTTCAATACAAACTACGATCGTCTACAAATACGCAGAAAGTTACGGAACACACGTCGGACTTCTTCGACGTCATAAGGTTTCGATGGGAGTCATGATCTTTTTGTGATGAGTATTTTAAAATTAAGTTTTTTTTAACAATTATATTTCCATAAATTTTCGGGAAAACTTTACTGTTGTCCATCAGACCAAGAGATATCTTAACGGGATATCCATTTCGCTTTTAGACATCAGTACTGATAGGTAGGGTTTGAAATGTATTCCTTGTCAATAAAGGAAAATTCATTTGTGTCATGCAATATAGCCCGGGTTCTGGTTTAACTTATGAACCGTTGATTGTCTGTTGTAATGTCATCCTAGATCTAGTATAAATTATAAGTTGTATTTCAGAGATGTTTGTCTTCGCTGTTGTAACGATTTCTCAATTTTGGGGGGTCTTGGTGAGTTATAGGAGTGTGTGTTTAAATAACTGGTTAGGTAACTTTAGACTTGAGTACCAGGTTCACGCCTAGGTTAGAGTAATCATTCAAGTTTGAGTGATTTTAGTCTTGATCAGTTGTTTTATTCTTAATTAATTTTTTACTTCCAAGTGAGATCAGAAATCTTTGTTTCACTTTAATTAGGCGACCCATCGCCGAGTATGTTTTATTTATTAAATGTTATTTTCGAAGTTTAAACTATTTAGAGAAGTATCCAACGAGAGCTTATCGATTACCTGAGGGGTCGTAGGTTCGTTGTGTTACATTTGGCGAACCAACGTGGAAGGCTTTACGAATTATTACTAATCGTTCCGAGATTAAGAGGGCTTAGTAATTTTCTACTTTGTTGTACGTGTTTTGAGTGGGACAGTTGTCACATTTGTACGTAGTCAAAGAGAGATTGTTCTTGATAAATTAGAATTCGTGGGGTATAAGGCCTAGGTTGAGCTAAATAGGAAAAAAAAAAAAAATCAGATTTATTCGAGAACAGAAAGGAGACAGTGTATGCAGGCTTGAGCGGTTTCAGAACCACGAGGAAGGATGGAGGGGATTTGTCTTTCTGAGATCTCAGTCCAGCTCGTTGTAAAGTGTTGGTGGGGTAGGGTGAGAAATAAAACAGGTTATAATGAGTTCAGAAGAGGAAGATGTTAGTTTGAATGAACGTTGAGTGTAAAACCAATGATAGTACGGATAGCGATATTACAGTTGAGTTAGACCAAGGTATGATGGATCAAATCTTTTGAAAACTCTTGTAGACAGTAAGGATGTGATTATGTTGCCGGTTTAGGAAGACGGTTCTTTTGATCTACCAGAGGAAGAAAGGATTGTTGAGAGCAAAGTTAAGGCAGCTGCGTCGAACAGTCTGCAACAGGGAGTTAAAAGGTCGCACCAGGAATGCGAGAATTGCGTCCGAGCAGTCAAGTTTTAGTAATCAGTTAGAGAAATGTTTCGTTTCATGGAGGGGATGATGGTTCAGAAAAAATACCAATCAAATGGAGGGGGGTGAGTCAGAGGAATGCCGATAAATAGAGTTGGCGAGTCAGGGGGAATACTAATAAAATAGAGTTGACGAGTCAGTTGGAGGCCAATAAAATGGAATTGATGAGTCAGTTAAATGCTTTTAAGTTAGAAATGAAGGAGGAAAACCCAAAAACCCCAAATAGATAGGTTGTTGGCTAGGATAGATTGGTGGTGTAAAAGAAAAAATAGATGTAAGGTAGTTGAGATAAATGAACTTTCTAGACGAGAAACACAGAGAACTTGATAGTCGGGTAGACGAAATAGAAAAGGGTTTAAAAGCAACCAAAAGGGGGTTTGAGATGGAAATAGGCGGGTTGGTTAATCACCTAAATGATAGCTTCCCTTTTGGTAGAGGAGAAAATGAGTCCCATTGAGAAGCAAGTTAGTGGGGTGAATACACGTCTAGAGGGACAGGAAATAATGATAGACAAGTTGTCGGGTTTTAAACTAAAGAAATTATAGCCAGTGTAAAATCAAAAAAGAAGGAGATGGCTACAGTTGATAAGGAGATGCAAGGGAAAAATATGTCCGAAGTAGAAGTGTGGATTAGAGCAAAGAAATTCACGTTGCTAAGTTGGGTATGAGACGAGTCCAAGAGAGGACGTGGGAGTAATTGGAGGCTTGATGAGAGAGACGAACCGAAAGAGGAAATCGTACGCGATTTAAAAATGTTGATGTTTGGCTCCCAAGGAGATAAAAAGAAAATATATAATGGAAATCAGACAGACGTCGTAAGGTTGAGTAGGTGGGTGTTTGTAAAGACATGCGTAATGCGAGCTGGCATTCAAAAAGTTTAAAGATATGTGAGGTGGTGGGGTAATCTACCCAGAGCGAAAATAAAAAGAATTAACTGTAGTGCAGTTATGTATCGGCGTCAAACAACTGTAAAGCTGAAGAGTGCAGTAAAATCAAAACTGAGTCAGAATCAAGGCCATAGTATTGTTGGGTTTTGGTGGGGTGAACTTTGTAGAATCACCACATGGAATAGTCAACGAAGATGTCATCGTAGAAGTGTGTTAAAGACTTTTTGTAACACCCTGTAGTGTCAGTTTAAAGTTGCGCTGGCGTTGTTTATGTTTACGTCTGGTTTTTTTTTGAAGGACAGTATCGGGTTTTATTCCCTAGAGCGTACGCATAGACAAGCAAAAGAACAAGGCTTTTTCATTCATAATGTTTCGTATACTTTCGCCTACCACTGTTGTAAAGTGTCTTCTTGCATTTGTGTTCTACTGAGGAAAGTTGTAAAAAAAAAATTTGGTACAGTTGTCTGTTGTACACGTACTGTTTGTTCGTCGGGACAGTTTTTGGGTGACTTGTGGTGATGTTTTGGAAGTTTATTTTTGCATCGTAATAGTCTTGTCAGTCGAAGAGGTGCCAGGTTGAATGCGGCGATAGTTGAATTGAAGGTGGAATCCAAGTTAAAGAGGTGCCAGGTTGAGACGGCGATAGTGAATTAAAAGTTGAATTGATAGTTGAGTTGAGGTTGAATTGGTGCCAGGAAACATGCGCATTAATTTTAAGTTGAATTGAAAGTTTAATTGAGTTGTTGCCAGGAAACCCAAAGCGGCATGATTACGAAAAATGAAGAAAAGGGCTAAATTTCCGATGTAGGAAGTGAAAGATGAAACGTTGCAGGTACTCAGTGTTGTTTAGATGGTTACAGTGTGTTGTTTACAGTTCAGTTGTGGTTTTGTGGTTTGGTGGGGTCAGGGGTGAGTTGAAGACGAATAATAAAAGGAGAAAAAGTTGAAAAGTAGGTGAAAGAGGCAAATCCAAGCCCTGTAGAAGTGGTTGTTTGACAAGGTTTGATTCTTTTGTTTGTTGTGGTTTGCTGGATGTCAAGGTCACGCATCAGATTGTTTTGTTTTCTAAAGGTCGGTCAAAGTGACGACAGGTGGTTTTGTTTTGATTGGCAACACGGGATCGTTTTGACACTTTTCAGGGGTTATTGGTTGGATGTTCTTTGACGTGTGGTTTGTCCTACCATTTATCACTTTTTTTGTTTGAAGTTAGTAGTTGTTTTATAGTAAAAAGATGTGTACTTTGTACGTTTGAACCAAGTGGGGTATTGGGGACTATACGGCCTCTCTCTGAGTGGGGCTTAGGTCTTTGGCAATGGTCATTTGAAGATGGATTCTTATCTTGAAGTCGATGCCGTTGGTCAGTGAAAGGAGAGCTGTGTATTTTCATGAGCTGGTTCGAGGCTACTACTGATAGGCAACTGGTTTAAATGTGTAACCATGTATAAACTAATTAAATACTAATAATACAGAACGGGTTTGATAAAAATCAGAAACTAGAAAAAAATTTCATTTTATTTCATACAAAGAATCATGTAATTCACTTAAGTATAACAATTTTAATTTAAAATCTATGTCAATCTATTTATTAAATTCTAGAAAATGCCAAATCATTATTTCATCATTTTCGCATGTAGCGGCACCGGACATTTGTTTGGACCTAGTTCAGTTTAATGACGCTGTGTGGCTGAACTTTGATTGGTTATCATAACGCTACGATCGGTTTTTTGATTGTTGAGAGCGGCGTTTGTCGGCAGTTGTGTCGTGGAGCTTTGAGACGTGAAGTTGGAAAATCGGGCGTGTGCGTGGGCGATTTGAGACGTTGCGTAAAACTTAGGGAAAGTGTACTAGGAAAGAACACTTTGGATATAGAAAACGCGTGTTAAAAATCTGCGAAAGTGATAATCGAAAGTGAAACGGCTATCTGCCAAGAAGAAATACCAAAAAACAACGAAAAACGATAACCAAACGAGGTACATTTTAAGGCTAGCCCAGCCCAGGGATAAAAGTGAGTAAACGAACTTTGCATGCTTTAGGAGCATATTAAAAAACCTAGGACTTGATAAAGACAGATCGATAACCAGGTAAAGGGTTAGAACCATCGATATCTGGACCGAGAGTTAGTTGGGATTTAAAGGAACCGAGAAAGATTATATCGCGTTAGACGGAGTTTTGGAACGCGATAACGCAAGCAAGGTTTGGTTTGGTCGTTATTAAAACGAAATACAGAATTGAAATATTATAAAAAAGGAAACGGTGAGGATAAAATTGGTCTATGAATCCAAATATAGGAACATATAAGGAAACAGTTAATTACCATTCGATATCATGGCCGAGGCTTAGTTTTTATGTAAATTGGTTTCGGAATTCGTAAATGCATTTAGTTGAAGAATAAAATGGCGAATTTTAATTGCAAAGAGTTAGAGATAACATCAACAATAAGAACTCGGAAAAATTCGTGAGTGCCTGAGCCAGCAACGTCGAACGAAGTGCTTTGTAATAAAGACGGGTTAAGAACAGAACTGAGCCGATAAAAGTAGGCGTGTTTACATTATTGAACGTCTGACAGTTTACCGTGTGAGATACAGGAAAAACTTGGTTGTTGGACTTGGAAAGCTGATATCGGGGCAAGTGTGAAACATTAAAAACGTTTCGGTCGGAGGTTTTATTATTCGCACGATAAAATATCGTATTTTATCACGCTCAAACATTTTCAAGGGAAAGTTGAAACTCAAGAGTAATCACAGCCGGGATACGAATCAAGACAGGATCTTCAAAACAAGACTACGATCGTCTACAAATACGCCCGCAAAGTTACGGAACTACAAAGTCGGACTTTTTCGACGTCATAAAGGTTTCGATGGGATTTATGATCATTTGTGATGAGTATTTAAATTAAGTTTTATACAATTTATTTCCATAAATTTTTCGGGAAACTTTACTGTTGTCCATCAGACCAAGAGATATCTTAAACTGGATATCCATTTCGCTTTTTTGACATCATACTGGGTAGGTAGGGTTTGAAATGTATTCCTTGTCAAAAGAAGGAAATTCATTTGTGTCATGCAATATAGCCCGTTCTGGTTTAACTTATGAAACCGTTGATTGTCTGTTGTAATGTCATCCTAGATCTAGTATAAATTATAAGTTGTATTTCAGAGATGTTTGTCTTCGCTGTTGTACAATTTCTCAATTTTGTGGGTCTTGGTGAGTTATAGGAGTGTGTTTGAACTGGTTAGGTAACTTTAGACTTGAGTACCAGGTTCACGCCTAGGTAAGTAATCATTCAAGTTTGAGTGATTTTAGTCTTGATCAGTTGTTTTATTTTTTAATTAATTTTTACTTCCAAGTGAGATTTAGAAATCGTGTTTCACTTTAATTAGGCGACCCATCGCCGAGTATGTTTTTGTTTATTAAATGGTTATTTTTCGAAGTTTAACTATTTAGAGAAGTATCCAACGAGCGCTTATCGATTACCCGAGGGGTCGTAGGTTCGTTGTGTACAATACATCATACGTGCAATAAATTTTATTGCAGTAGAGCGAAGGAGTGAAGAAGTCTTGCCACCTATTGCTGATCAATTAGTGATCATCTGCAAATAAGGGACACAAGCTACAAGCACTACTACAACTACTAGGTTACTAGTAGGCCTACTACCTATTGTTTCTTCTTGCAGGTGATTAAAAAAATGTATGATGTAATGCATACATATGGAGCAGCTGGTATTTCTGCTCCTCAAATTGGTGTTCCATTGCAGATCATTGCAATTGAGTTTCCTGAATCTAGAAAGAAAGAGTTCAGCCAAGATGTGTATAACCTGAGAGGAATGTCAACAATCCCTTTTAAAGTAAGCTGTTTTGTTTATTGTTTGTATGTTGTACCGGGTATAGTAGTACCTATCTATGGTTGTACCACTATTTGATTTAGATTTCTCCACTAGCCTGTTCTTGCAACAAGTTTTGACTGTAGATCAGTAACTTTCCCTATTCGGCCACTTTTTAGCGCTGGTGTACTGCCCTATTTTGTTCAACTGCATACTTAAAATGTATATAGTTTAAGTTATAGGTATACTACAGCATCACACTTGCCCTACATAAATCAGTAAACCAGATTCTTTTTGCTGCAGTTGTCATCAGCAGATGAAAAGTTCTTGAAAAAAAAGGCTTTATGTTCTGTATTCTTTCCCAGCCTGTCAACTCTTCTCCAATCTAAACTAGCCAGTTGGCCTTTTCCACACTTAGTAGATTCATATTTGGATGAGCAAAGCAAAGACTTCAATTTCACTGACCTCCCCAAAAAAATTAGCTGTTTTTTTCCTTTTCTTTCTGTTTGTTCGCGCTCTACCGGGCAAACGGCATATGCGATCTTGATGAAAATTGGAGGGGATCTTCGAAATATCTGAACTTTGACCTGCCACATTTTTGGGGGTACAATCGAATAAATATTTCTTATGAATATCATACTTTTAAGATTTATTTTTATTTTTAATGCAATTTTTCGTGATATTAAGGCCAATTCTGACCAAACGGGTGGGGCTACAAAGTTCATATTTTACATGGACATTAAGGTAATAGGGATGTAGTACCTTTTGAAAGAAAAAGTTGATAAAGTTAGCCAGAATCCATAGAAATAAAGGTTTTAATATAAGTTTTTTGAGGTGTATAGGAGGCCTAATAATAATAATAATTAGCATGTAACTATAGAAACTTGACAACAATCATCTACAATGCATACAAAAAGCCAATCTTTGGTTCTCCAGATATTTTACATTCTATTAATTGGTATTATACTACATAAAAATTATCCTAATTTAGCAAAAATGATTTTGCAATGGAAGTTGAAATAAGCAAAGGGATCCCACGCATACTAAAAACTTACAAAAAAGCTCATCCATCAACGCGACTAAAGAAAGCGTTCGCGAAGCGGCCTAGTCTATAATAAATAACTCTTTGATATCCCAAAAGTTGGTAAAAGGTAAACAATAAAAAGGAAAATATAAGGGTGTACAGTAGTGCTATAGAGCGCTCCAAGTGATTAAATTGTGGTCCTATGGAGAATGTAGTACAACAATCAACGATGTGCACATGCCACATGGGCAGACAGATAAAGACGAAGCTAGTGGAGAAAAGGGGCCCAGTGGTAAAAAAAAGTCAGTACTCATTAGTCATTACCAGAGTAGATTTACCTACAAAGTACTCAAACCAAAGGACTGAAATGATGTTGACATTTTTTGTTAATGTTGGCAAAAAAGCAGCCTATGCACCAATAATCCTGTCAATATAAGATCGTTATATTGACGCTTGGAGGAAAAAATTGCGATGTCGCTGAATTTTTGCAGAGACCTTCCTTAAATGATATTATCAACATACTAAAACTCCCCTACAATCGGACTGGAGCTTCGGCCGCCATATTGGAAAATGGCGGCCAAAAGGTGTTGTTATCGAATATCTCCAAATTGGTTTGAGATAGACAAAATATCTCAATAGTAAAAATAATCCCCATTAAATTCCCTACAAAACAGATGTCTTCTATAGTTTTGGTAGGGGCAACGGTTACGTCACAAATTTGTGGTTTAAATGTTGCTCATTGGAGTACCAGCTTTATTTACAAATTTTCACGCCCAGCATCAAACAATGCCCAGTAAATCCGTAAGAAATCGATTTAAATACAAAAGGACTTTTGTACGGAGTTCATGAAAGCTTCCATTAGTATTTTAAAAAATCAGGTCTGCGTAATAGAATTTTGCATTACCCGGAATTTGGGTTTTCCATTGTTGGAATTTCCTAAAAAAATGCCCTTTTTGACTGTCCATTATTAAGCACTAAATAGCATTTGAGGAAGAATTCTTTCTACGCACATTGAAACGACTTTAATAACCATCCGATTACATCCAAAGTTTTAATCCTATATGGCTGCTAATTCTTAATATCCACAACATCGAAGTTATAATGTAACAAAAAGAGTGTAAGAACTAAGAACAGCACGAAAACAGTATTCATATTGTGAATATTAGGAATTAGCAGCCATATTGGATTTAAACTTTGGTTGTAATCGGATCATTATTCAAGTCATTTCAATGTGCGTGGAAAGAATTTTTCCTCCAATGCTATTTAGTGCTTAATAATGGTCAGTAAAATATGGCATTTTTTTTGGAAATGCCAACAATGGAAAAACCCAAATTCCGGGTAAATGCAAAATCCGATTTCGTAGACCTGATTTTTAAAAAATACTAATGGAAGCTTTCATGAACCCCGTACAAAAGTCCTTTTGTATTTAAATCGATTTCACGGATTTACCGGTCATTATTTGATGCTGGTCGTGAAAATTTGGAAATAAGCTGGTACTCCAATAAGCAACATATAAACCCCGATTTTGTGACGTAACCGTTGCCCCTACCAAAATTATAGAAGACCCCTGTTTTGTAGGAAATAAATGGGGAATATTTCTGCCATTGAGATATTTTGTCTATCTCAAACAAATTTGGAATATTCGTGACAAACACTTTTTGGCCGCCATTTTCCAATATGGCGGCCGAAGCTCCAGTCCGATTGTAGGGGAGAGTTTTAGTATGTTGATAAGTATCATTTAAGGAAGGTCTCTGCAAAAATTCAGCGACATCGTAATTTTTTCCTCCAAAAATTCTTATTTGACAGGATTACAATGTTTCTGCCAGAATATTTATTTACTTTATCCTAATAAGCATTTTTTAGAAACACAGTTAAATAGCACAAAAAGTTTAATCAATATTTAATTTTTCTTCTCCTATGCCCACATTGACATAATATCTATGTCATCTGTGTCTTGACAACCAGTAAAGATAGGACTCCTGTTCCCTCCTGTCCATACCCATTGGTATTTCTTCATAGTGTCCTTTCAGTGTAGCGCTTCTAAATGTCTGTCCTGTGTTCCACTTCCACTGAGCTTACATATTATGCTGCTTTCAATCACACCTATTCTTTTGTAGGTGCTTTGCTAGCAAGTCATGGCCGGTATCTAGTCTGAACTGTGCTGTTGTAGTTCTTCTCCTATAATGGTTTGTCTTATCATTTCTTCTTTTCCTTGTATTAACCAGCTCCCTCCACACCTTTATTCTTGCCTTTCTCCTACCATGCTTTCTTTACTTCCGAGTTGTTGACTGATTTCAGATGTGCACATGCTTAGCTGATCTGTATGAAATGTTGTTTATTGCTTAGTTTTACTTCCCCTTTTAACAAGGAAATCAGCTTTCTCGTTTTGGTTTATGCCGCAGTGTGCCGGTACCACTGTAGTGTTACAGTGTTACCTGCGTTCATCAACCTCAGGATTTTGATCTTGCAGTTTCTTATTTTCACTTCTACTTCTTCTTTACTCATTATAGCCTGGATAGATGCTCTTGAGTCTGTTAGTATCACCACCTTCCTTTCTCAAAAGTGTTCAATCTTATCTATCACCTTGCTTATTGCTCTCATCTCCCCATCATAGCTACTCCCATTTGATCCTGCTGGGAATAATTCCTCAAACTCTCTACTGTATATTCCTGCGCCTGCATTCCCCTCTCCTGGTGTTGCTGATTCATCCGTGTATATATGCAACCACTTCTTCTCTTCAAAACATGATTATAAAGTTATTTTAATATGATGGATCAGGGCTGCAGCTCCCCCCACCACTGCAACAAACACTTCAGCGTCACCAGTGCCCAACACTGCCAACATGTCCAAAACTGCTCTCTGTTCATCGTTTCATTAGAGAATCTAAATGTAAGGTCATTTAGAGATAGCACCTGTTTGACTGACTACAAGTAAACTGTGCATTTTTTGTCACTACCCCAAATGACCGTCATCAGTAGCTCAGTGTGAATGTCACTGAAAACAATGTATCTCGGAAGGGTATTCAGCTCGGACTCTGTGACCGTGGTGGCAAGGTCGAGCAAACGTTGAGTCGTTGTGACTTGGCCGAAAACTGCAGTGTGAACAAACGTGAATTCAAACCAATGCATTTCCAAAGACATACACCGGCAACCATCATCAGCGATGGGCACCTGTGTCGGAGTATGAAGCAGCTCTAAGTAATGCTATGGTGTTCTCCGTAGGTCATTGTGAATCCCACTCTAAAAGTGATCAACTATGAGAAACTACAGTTTCAAGAGGCTTGCGAAAGTGTTCGAGGGTACTGTGCAGAGGTATCACGTTTTAAGGAAGTCCTCGTTACAGGTATGCCTAAATAAACAAATGAAAAATCTATCTATTTTTCTAGCCTTTGCTAGTGGTTCATATGATTTGGGATACAGTCCAAAGTAATTGTAAACCAAGGATTGGGTACAGTAGTTGAGATCCCACTTAGCAGATAATTTCTATGTTCTCTTCTTTAGTTGCCTAATAGCTGTATTGTGCTTTACTAAGAATAAGTATAGTGCCACAGTTTTTCTCACTGTACTTAGCTCCTTCTAAAACACCCACATTTGGCCACAACATACATTTTACATCCAGCGGTGAGGATTTACTTATCTCTCTTCCAAGCGTATGGCTCTTGGACGGGGGTCGTTAATCTTTTTGTTCTTTGGAGCCAATTTTATGGAATATTTTTAAAGTGATTGCTATAGTGGGAGCCATAGTAGCCTAGGATAATTGAAAAATAATTACATCATATATCGTAAGTTTTATTTTTATATAGTACAACTACAAATGTATGACATAATGTTTTATTTTTACATATATAGTGAGGTGTTCATGCACTGTTAATTTTGTGGTTGAATTTTCGATACGATAATTTGAAAATGTAGTCTGTATGTGGACAGTATTAACTTTAAACCTGATGGTTGTTAAAACATAAATGCTTTAAAACACGTGTAAGCACAAACAGGTAGGATCTGCACAGCTCGTGGCTTCTTACGCAGTTCAGCACAGTATATTTTTGGATATTTCATGGGAAAATGTTTAAAAAATATCACTCAATGATTGAGCGAGCGTCTCCACTTGACTCTTATGGCTCGAATGTCTTTTTTTTCTTTTTTTTCTGTTACTGTTTCGGTACAGGTCGCACCGTTTCTCTGATCGACCTGAAATTTGCCACACATGTACATACCACCTATGCGGGTTGCTGTATAGTTTTTGAGCAAAATCCGATCGTTGGTTAAGGCATATAAAAAATTTTAAAAAAAAAATGTTCCGATCGTTATGAAATTTTGCAGGGTCAATAAGTACAACATTCTCTCATATTTTACAAATTTTCAGCTAAATTGGTTAAGACCTTAAAGACTTATTGGTATGTAACATTATGGGAATGTCGTACTTGGGTCGTGTTGCACGTACCGGTGCTCGCTAACAACGCGACGGGACTTTAGCGTTTTCCTAGTACTTATTATTGTAAGAAAATTTCACATAGGCCTATTACACAAAGTGGAAAACCACTACATTCTACAATCAGTAACACCGAATGTGTTAGTCCAATCACTGTTACTGTTAATACGAACAAATTTCATCGGATATTTCGCATTTATTTGCGTTGCTCTTGTTGAGAGCTGCAGGTTGACTTAGATGGCTTTGGATTTTAGAGCATTTTCTTAACAAAACTATGAAGCCAGGCTAGACCCACTCAGGAGCCGCAGGTTCCCGACCTCGGCTCTACGAGGACGTGGGTTCGAATCCTGAATAGGGCATGGGTTTTTGTAATCATCCTTCATCCTCATCAATCACAACACATGCTCTTGAACAGCCTTAGTGCATTACTATGAGACGTTAAGCAACAGAAATCACCATCATCATCCAAACAGAATAGAAGCAAGGACTTTCCTTGTATTGCTTGTGTACTATCAAAATTGGAAATTAGATTACCCTTGAACAACCTTGTTTGACTTGTTTGGTTATAATGACACCAATCCTAGGTGGCAGCACCAGATGTAGCAACATCAACTCATATTTTTTATGTTTAATGCTTTTGTTGACATCAACAGATCTATTTAGGGCTACAGAAATCCATAAAAATAATTTTGACAATTTAGTTTTTTAGTAGTTTTTAAGTTTTTGAGCGAACGCAGCGAGCGTCTCCACTTGACTCTTATGGCTCGAATGTCTGTTTTTTTTTTTTTTCTGTTACTGCTTCGGTACAGGTCGCACCGTTTTTCTGATCGACCTGACATTTTGCACACATGTATACTTACCATCTATGCGGGTTGCTGTATAGTTTTTGAACAAAATCCGATCGTTGGTTATAAAAAAAATAAAATAAAAAATAAAACAAAAAAAATTTAAATGTTCCGATCGTTATGAAATTTTGCAGGGTCAATAAGTACAACATTCTCTCCTATTTTACAAATTTTGAGCTAAATTGGTCAAGACCTTAAGTAGTGTGATAGAAATTACATTTTAACAAAAGTAATGTTACCATGGCAACGAAAAGTCGCACGAGAATTCTGGTCACTATGCACTGCCACCTAGAAGTAATCAAAATACTATTGAGGAAGCAGTGTATTATTTGTTATCAAAGAGTTAAAATAGTTTTCCCAAAGAAATGATGTCAAGGTCCTCTAGATGGCGGTGGATTTTATCCATTCTCTCCTATTTTACAAATTTTCAGCTAAATCAGTCAAGACCTTAAAGACTTATTGCCATTGGTATGTAACATTATGGGAATGTCGTACTCGGGTCGTGTTGCACGTACCGGTGCTCGCTCAACAACGCGACGGGACTTTAGCGTTTTCCTAGTAACCTGAGGCAGAGAGCAGTCGCATGCGGTCATTTTGACGGGCTTTAAAAAATCAGCTGGCATCTTGACATTATACATGTGCGAGTCCTCTATCTTCATCTACCTTCTTAAAGTTTCTTTGTGACAGTGAACCTGCTGTACACAATTAAAAATACTGTCAAAATTCTCCAAAAACCATTAACCTTTTCAAATGCCCGCGGTCATTTAGACCACGGTGTGGCTAAACGTCCTGGCCTCTTGAATATGTACCGGTATGTATTTTTTTTAAATTTGTTTTAAACAAATATTACAATCGTGTGGAAAAGGCCAAACGGCTAGTTTAGTTTAGATTGGAGAAGGGTTGACAGGTTGGGAAAGCATAGAGAACATAAAGTCCAGTCTGAAGGGCTGGAGGCGCCCCCAGCCCTTCAGGCTGGACTTTATGTTCTCTATGCTTCTCAACCATCAACCCTTCTTCAATCTTTTTTTTTTCTTGTGCAAAGTTGGCCTCTAGCCATTTTTCTCTCTTTCTATCCAATATAAGACTGCTTCCTTTTTTATCCTGCTCAGTTCATCGGGCAGGGAGTCAATGTCACTCTTGAGGGCGGCACATCTAAAGAGATGCGCTCTGTCTTGGTCTTCTAAATAACAAAGTTTACAGGTGGCCGGTTCGTTGGTAATGTTAAAGCGGTGCAGGTGGTGTTGCAAGACGTCGTGACCGGTTGCATGCCAAAAATGGGTGGTGGCTGTCTTTCTCGACCAGTTTTTGTCTGGCCCTTTCTTGATCTTGGTCCACCAGTTCTTTAGTCGTGAAGTCTCTTCTGTAGTGTTCCTAAAGATCTTTTTTGTGGTCGATTTGATCTTAGTTTTGACATTTTTTTGAAGGAGAGAGACGCTGCTGGTGGTTGCGGTGATTTTGTGGCACTTTTGGTCAAGAAGTCTGCCTTTTCATTCCCCATGATCTTGCAGTGGCTGGGGATCCATTAAGCCTCTAAATGTTTGTTTTGCTGACGGAGGCTGGCAAGGGAGTTTTTGAAAAGCAGCGATTTCGGATGGAGGTTCCCTGCTTGGGAGGCAAATTGGATGGCCGAGACGCTGTCGCTTAGGATGACAAATTTTGTCTTGTTGAGGGAAAGGCGGGGGTCTCGCAATTTTTTTCGGCCGCCCTGGCGATGGCTGCGACTCAGCGTTGAAGTACCGGCTCCCATTGGAGTGGCTTCTTCGAAGAAGATGCAGTGGATGTCGTAGCCTGTTCTGTTTGTGTCCGAGTCGTAGGAGCCATCCGTGAAGATGTGCACCCACTCTTGAAGAGGAAAGTGCTTCTTCAGGTGCTTCTCGGCAAGCTCTTTCAGTTCTTTATGGTCATGGTCATCTTTTTTCTCGATGCCGTCAATTTTGGTCCCCGGGGCAAGCTGATTGGACTTGTCCAGCAGAAGCTCTGGGAGTGGTATGTCAAGTGGTGCACGTGGTGCTTCTAGGAGGATAGGACAGTTTTCACTCTTCATTTGGTGGACTGTTTTAACAGCAAAGTTAGTGTGCGCCTTGACTTTAGAGGTTGGGTAGTGTGTGCCATTTGTCGGGGTTTAGGCGCACCAGTTTTTCGTGCAGTTGGACAGCGCGCTGCTCTCTTCTTAGCTGTAGAGGCTCAATTTGTTGGCTGAACCACTCCATGGCAATAATTGGGGTGGTTTTCACTGCTCCCATGATCAGGCGAAGGGCTCGATTTTGGGAATCTGTCGACATGGCTGGCGTGCGTTTAGGCGGCGGCGGGGAAGACTTCGGTGCCGTACTCAATGGCTGGTCTGATGTATGTTTTGTACGTCAGCGCCAGAGTGTCTAGTTTGCGCTCCAGGACACACCGGCTACCCTTTGAAGTAATCGTAGTAAATTTACCCTTCTCTGCTGCCTTTTCAAAATGGATCTTGCCAGTCATTTTTTGTCGAAGGTCACGCCGAGGTACTTCATCTCAATTTTCTGTTTAATCTGATTGCCATCAAAAGTGATGTTGAACTTGAAGGGATAGTGACTCATCGTGAAGTAGATGCAGATGGTTTTGCTGCAGTTTATCTTAAAGCCGTGCACTTCGATCCAGCCTGCAGCTATCGCCATGGCAAATCTAAATTAATCAAATATTAGTGTAGCGTTCTAACTTTACTTGCAAGTTTATCTAAATATTTCAACTTCATTGTGTTTCATACCGGTAACACATTTTATATTTTATGTAAGCACTGTCTTATGTAATACCGGTACAGGTTTTATAGCAGTAGGCCTAAACACAAAAGGTATCAATCATAGATCCTACGGCAGGGGTCGGCAACTAGATTGTGTATGGGGCCATTTACCAGTGCTGCTTGACAGATGAGGGGCCACAGCAGCTGGTAGGGCCCCTGGCATGGGTGCCCGCAGGAATTTTACAGGGGGGGGGGCAATAATTACATTTTGTACTTTCGTTGGGCAAGCACAGGGGTTTTGGGGGGGGGGGGGCGGGGCTCCCCAACAATAGCGCCGCAGGCAATTTTTTTTTTAAATAATGTTTTTACAATGCATTTGGGGGGTTTTAGAAAAAAGAAAGTGGGCTGAATACAATAACAAAATTGTGTAATTTTTGTGCAGTCGATACTCGAAACTAGAAAACCACCAGAAGTAATTTAAAGGAAACCTTCAAAATATTTTACCTCCCATTTTTTTATATTTTGCATTGCATTTCATATGCATTGAATGCTTGAGAAATCAATAGTAATTTTTGTGCTTAAACATAAACTAGTAGGGGGCCACATAAATTAGGACGGCCCGCGGGTCGCGTTGTTGCCTACCCCTGTCCTACAGTATCAATGTTGGGTATCAGTAACCTAGGGCCTATATCAGATTCATTTTTTTCTGTTGTAAATTACATTTTTACCTGTCAACCCTTCTCCAATGTAAACCATCATATTCAAAAGTCAACAGAGTAGTTTTGCAAATAAAAGTTCATGCGGAAAGACCGCAAATTGACTTACAACATAGGTACCAAACGGGCTTACGACTACTCTTGGTTCTAACATCTTGCACGTCTTTGCTAAAAAAGGATTGCATATTTGTACCTACCTTAAATTCATACTACCCAACTCATGGGGAGAAGAGATGTGATTGGATTTATCCATGTGATCTTCAGATTTGACAGCTACATTGCAGTCTTCTGTTGGATTAATGTCATGGAAGTCAACAGTCACAACAAATAGCAGTTTAGTAAAGGTTGGTTCTGTGGTCCAGGTAGCTTAATTGGTAGAGCTCCGGAGGTTCTGGGTTCGACCTCAGTCGGGGCAAACTTTTTCGACAACTGCTATGAATCAATTATTATTATTATTTATTTTCCACTAATAGGCTTAGTAGGAAGGTTGGCAGAAAAGGGCAGTATGCCCCAAGCACAAGGTGTCTGCCTGCCCGCCCATAATGAAAATTACCAAATCCAATAATGTACCTTTTAGGGCCATAGTCCGCTATGCCACCATGATCATGCTAGAAGTGGTCACCAATGATCTATTCATTGCAGTGTTCTCCCCAGAAAAAAATGTTCACTGGGTATTTCATAAACATTGCGGGTACTCGCGGGTAGGTGTCAAAAATAGTGGGGGTCCGGGGGCTTGCCCCCGGAAAAAATTTGAGATCCTAGATCGATTTGGTGAGTTTTAGAGGTTTTCGAAGCCCTTTTAAAGTAGCTTACTTTTGTTGGTTTAGTGGTATAAGTAGGCCTATAAACATTTCAAATTTGATTGAAATCATAGTCTAAGTCTATTTTCTCCTTTGTAATGTAGGCTATGTGAAAACTGAAGTCCTATTGCTAATAGGCCTACATGCAATAGGCCCGTATAGTTCATAGTTCAGTTCTTTATTGTACATAGGTATTATGTGTGATAACACTTATACATGGTACATGGTCAGCAAAATATTGGTTACAGTAACATTTACAGTAAAGCATTAGCTTACACGGTAATACAATTAAATTACATTACAATACATTACACACAAAGGTGATGATGTTATTCTTTCTAAGTGGTTATTATCTAAGATTTGTAGGCTAGGTTTACAATTACTACAACTTGAAACATTGTTATATTTGATGACTTCATTTTTATTACTTTAAAATTTGTCCTAGCAATCAATAAACTTGGAAAATTGCTAAAATTGTTCACTTGTGTGTGCTCCTTGTGTGCAGTTAATGTTCAAGATCATAGCGATGATTGCCATTTTGCCAACTTATGAGTTTCGTTCAAATGCATTCCTTGTCGGGTTCTATAGCGATCAGCGAGATTAGCCCTCCACGATGTTGTGTACAATCTGTGCTGCAGTTTAGGGATGGGACGTTTAAACGTTTAGTGGACGGTTAGTTTATTAAATTCGCAAATCGTTTAGCAAAAAAAAAAATTAAAAAAAAAAAAAATAAAAAAATTTTTTTTTCAATTTTTTTTTTTTTTTTTTTTCAAAATTTTTATTGCCGGGCGGCAGGGAATTATCGCCGGGCGGCCCGCCCGGCGGTCCGGGCCTGGGGAGAACACTGCATTGGTACGTTTTAATTGTTTTGTTTATGTAAATACTAGAGACAAATATGAAATGTAGGCATAATCAAACATGATTCAGTGTCTACAAGATTTCTTTTGTTACAGGCTACTGTCAGAAAGGTGAACCAATATCTTGGCAAGTGTGTGGCTGGGGAGCCAGAATTGTACAACATGAAATGGACCATTTACAAGGAAAACTTTTTACCGACATTATGGATCGCAGTTCATTTATGTGTACATGTTGGGAGAGTGTGAATCGACATTCGGGACCGAATTCAAGTCCCATTTAAACCCAAATAATAACCATAAATTAAAATAAATTATAGTATATATTATATAGGCATATTTAAATTTATGTATAGTTGTAATAATTGTTACACCTCACTCCTCTCACATTCAATGTGTGCATCAGTGATAAGTAGGGCTCAGATGTTGAATGAAAAGAAGTAATTTTTTTTTTTAAATAGGACCTTTCAAATTTGTTTTTTCCTATCAAATAGTTTTTATTTAATTCAAAAAAAAGAACCTATCAAATTTGTTTTTTCCTAACAAATACTTTTATTTAACAAAGGATTATGTTTTTGGGGGGCATTCCTGGTCGCAGTATTTGAAAAACTACACCAGAGGTTGAGAGAGAGGTAGAAAGTGACAACAAAAATTTGCATAATATGCTCAGCTCGATATTGCGCTCAAACTCTTAAGTGTTCTGTATCATTTTTACCAGAATATATCAAAATAGCACAATAGTATCATTGAAAGGCCAAAAAGGACCTAATTCATCAAATGTATTAAAATAGGCATTTTCAGGCAATATTAAATATGTATTTTTGGCATTCAAATACCTCGGAAGTACACTGACAAAAGACACAAAAATAGATGCTGAAATATCAAGGAGAATTATACCTACTAGCAGACAAATTTTACAAAAGTGCACGTTAACTATTATGGAAAGAAGAAATATCAGATACAAAATGTATTTCCTTCCTATAATATTCATATGCATCACTACATCAGTAACATGGGCAATAGGAGAGGAAAGGAAGACAGCAGATTACAGGCAGCAGAGATGAAATTTATAAGAAGTTCTGTAGCCTAAACAAAAAATGACAAGTACGGAGCAAAACAATAAGAAAAAAACTAGTAGTGGAACGTCTACGAAATAAAATAGGAAGAGAAAGACTTCGGTGGTATGGGCACGTACGAAGAATGAAGCAACAGAATCCCAAGAAGAGAATTTGAATGCACATGTGGGGGAGTAAGAAGAGTTGGATGCCCAAGAAAATAGATGGATAGATAGATAAGGGTCTTTATTGTAAGGCGGGATTAAGGCTAGTGAAGCCTTATCTTCCATCCAACCTAATACTAATAATAATAATAATACATTTGATAATGAAGAGAACATTACATGATTATATAAAATATTGAAATAATACATTAAATACATTATGGATTATTATGGAGGGACCAAATAAAATGGAGCGTTGAAGAAAGAAGGAAATCATGGAAGAGAATTAATGAAGAAAGAAGATGGGAGGATAGAAAGAAATGGAGAGAACTGGTAGAAATGCCTGTCATAGAAGACATCGAAGAAGATGAGGAGGTGCTGAGCCTGGCTACAAGCACTGAAAGTCCACGGCCCGAGAAACTGGTGATACGTTTTTACCCTCTGACCTGACTTATGTTGGAACCGGGTGTTTGCCCAAACCATCTCAGCCGTGTCCTTCCCATCCTGTCACCTACCTTCTCCACCCAAGCATCTCCCTGATGTTCGTATTTCTAATTCTATCTCTTCTTGTCTTGCCCACTGTGCTCCTCAGGAATCTCATCTCCGCCGACTGCCGCCTGTATTTGGCTTTCTTCTCTGTTACCCTTAGTCCAGGTTTCTGCCGCATATGTAAGGATCGGTATGAAGTAGGTCTTGTATAAAGTCATCTTTTACTGTATGTTTTTTTTTCCTTATCCCACACCAGGCCTTTTACGCACTGGTAGAAGTTACTGGCTGGTGCTGCACGGCACAACATTTATCACACTCTACTTTTATTCTATTCATTATTTGGACAAAACTTAAGAGGAATAATATTCAGCAAACATGTCATTCCTCTAATAGCGATTATTTAGAATTTTTAGACAGCCGTTAACTTGTTACTATCGACGTATGTATTGAAATAAAATGTAAGAGTTTTAGTTGTTCTTTATGAAATTTACTAAAACAACTTCAATTGACATAAAACTACTGATCGGATTTCGACAAGACCTTTTTCAAATTATGCATCTGACTGTTTAGACAAGAAATAAATTAACTTTTTATTAAGAAAGCGCACTGAAAAAATAAAAAATAAATACAGCATAGAGTAATATGCAGGGTATGTGTTTTTATCTACGCACTTGTGACGTGAGGATGATGCCATGTAAAACTGCACGCTATGCTGTAAATTTCCGTTCAGTGCTTTTTCTATCTTCTAGAAAGTTAATTTATTTCTTGTCTAAATAGTTGGATGCATATTTAGAAAGAATTAATGTCGAAATCCGATCAGTGGTTTTTTGTCAATTGAAGTTGAGAAGACATAGCCGTTGATAATTTTGTCATGTATAATGCGTACATTGTTATAACAAGCTAGCGGCTGTGTAAAAATTTGAAATAATCACTATTACAAGGAATGATATGTTTACTCAATATACCGAAGGAACGATACCGGATTTTTTTGTTAAATTTTGCTAACGTTTTAGACTAAATGCGAGTTTTATTTATGACTTGGTGCTCCTTGCTTTAAAGGGATCGATTTGATTTTTTTTAGAAATCATCTATATGGCCAAAGCAAGAAGTAACAAGTATAAATCAGTCTTTTTTATTTTTATACTTCACAAATCATACTTCTCACTTCATTTTTTACTTCATTCCATTTGTTCATAATCTGTAACTAATTTTACTTATTGGTTAAACGTAATTTGTATAAATGTAAATTAATTAATTTTTGTTATTCTGTGTCTTTAAGGCAACCTTAATGTAAAGGCAGAGCTTTGTTTAAAAAAAATAAAGTT
Organism: Sweltsa coloradensis; assembly: GCA_024449915.1. Classification (NCBI taxonomy): domain Eukaryota; kingdom Metazoa; phylum Arthropoda; class Insecta; order Plecoptera; family Chloroperlidae; genus Sweltsa; species Sweltsa coloradensis. The sequence continues at coordinate 4,498 of JAMZAV010007936.1, read as the reverse complement.
GTACTATCCTTTTAAGTTTTGTCCAAATAATGAATAGAATAAATAAAAGTTAGAGCATGATATTTGTTGTCCCGTGCAGCAGGCGTCAACTTGCAAAATGAGGATGCTTGTCCTTCAGTATGATTTGCGGTCACTTGACGCCGAGCTATCACGTCAGTTGCCAGTAGCCTATAGTTCTTACAAAACCTCTCGCTAGCTAAAGGATTTGATAAGTGTACGTAAAATTTGTGATTTGGATTGAGTGGAAAAGATGCCTTAAAGTGGCTCCAGCGAGTGTACCAGCGGACTCAAGAGTATAATATTATTATTCAGTAACAGCTTATAAAATAGGGCCTAGTTAGTATTTTTTATATCAGATAATCTTACAACTGTAGTTTATTTTACTACTGTAAGTATTAATTTATTTTTAATTGTTACATTTTAGGAAAACCTATTTATTTGCATCTTTTATTGGTACAGTTGCTAACTGACTAGTTTAGTATTTGCCAACCTCGGAAATCGAAAAGTCCCATCAAAATAACACGTTAATCACTAAATTAGGCTAATGTGCTAATGGACGAAATAATGCTAAGTTCGTTAAACATTAAACATTCAATATTCATGTATTCATGTTCAATATTTCATGTAATTATAAACAATAAATATACGATATGTAATAGTTGCAAACTTCTTCTTGAGAGTTTGGCCAACCTGGTATTTGGCTTGGCAACATGGCACGGGCTGCCTTCTCATTCTGATCGAGGTGGATGCGTCGAGAGAACTGCCACCCGAAAATGTTCATACCAAAGTACACAGTAATTGCGTACACATGCTATGTACAAACGTCAATTACAATCAAGAAATATTGGCAGTAGGCTTTAAAAAGTATTAAAAGTGTCCTAATTGCCATCACAAAACTTTTACGCTCGCTTTGAGTCCGGCGTGCATATCTGCTGGGTGAAGGAAGCGGACGCATCGCTATGGACCACCTATGCTCTGTGGTCGCCAGGTTGGTCCAATGGTTAGCGCGCTCGTTTTGTAAGCAAAAGGTCGCCGGTTCAAGTCCCGGCAGAGAAAACTTTTTTACCTTTTTTTATTGATCCCATCATTATTGTTTACTTCTTATCGATAACGGGTTACGATTTTTATCCCTTTTCATTTAAAATTGCTCCCGAACACAAAGAATCATTCTTCCCTCAACGTTTGGCTATATAGGGCTAGTTTTGGGTGTATAGTGTAGTCAAGAGTATTTGCTTTTACCGGCTTCAGCCTGCGCACTGCGCCCAATATATATTTTTTTTAAATATGAAATTTATCCAAATATCTTACATAGGCCCTACATGACATACATAATAAATTGCCATATGTAGAACAGAAGTCTTTCAATATGGGAATAATTGCCCCAATTAAAATAATGATACTAAAAATTGTAATGAATTTATGATAGGTCCTCAATAATAATAACTTATAAACTTGCTCGTTATTCTGTGTATATATGTTATCTTAGTTTTATTTGTAAAACAGTTTTTACGACTTTTTTTAACGTTAGTACATTCGAACTACGTGTTGTAATACGGAGAGGCAGCCAAACCCAATTTTTAAATTTTCACTCCCTATACTACTTTACAACGGAGTTCACTATCATTGGTCAATCGAGCGCGGTTTCGAAGAGGCGTCACGCAGCGTTGCCAAGCCTTCACTGTTGATCCTGGTTGTTACAATTATTTGTTGACTTTGGACGTAAAAATATCAAAATCCAGTATGGTAACTAGGGATGTCAACGGGTACCCGTTACCCGCCCGTTGCCCGCGGGTACGGGTCCAATTTTCCATTACCCGTTACCCGGAATTACCCGTTCTTTCCTTTGTCCATCGCGATCTTTTTCACGGAACAGACCATACATCGCGTCATTATACCCCTCCCCCTCATGGCTGGCTGCTGTGATTGTAGCGACGAGTGATTGAGTGAGATTGTTTAATGATCTAATACGGAATTCGGCGCGGGTTGGGTGGGGGGGGGGGGGGGCTTAGAGATAGCGGCAAACAAGCTTGACCTTGAAGCAAACTATACGATTTGGTTGCTCGAGACAAAACAGATGCCAATGCACCGAATTTCGTAATCGGGGAGCGCAGAAACACTAAAAAATGAGTGTTATCTGCCCGGTTGTAATGACGTTTTGACTGTAGACCTCGAGTTTGCGATGTACTCAAAGCTGCCGATGTGAAGACGGGAAGGGTGTCGGACTGGACACTACTCGCATGTATGAATGAAAACAAATGACCGTAGACCTAAATTGATTCATGAGAAACTACAGTTCGGCTGGTCGCACACAGGATAAAAACAGCATAAAATAAAAATAGTTTACTGATCAAGGATAATTAGTAAACGTGGTACTGCCACAGGACCTGACGAACGCCCTGTAAGGCTTCTAAAAGAGTGCGCATTAGCTATTTCACTGTCATTATGTTCATTATCAACTTATCAATGTCTACTGGCGCCCGACGACTGGAAAAAAAGCAAAGGTTCCAGGCGCGGTTTTACGGGGCGGCCCGATTAGGCCCGGGCCGCTCTTGATTTCTCGGATAATTATTTCCAAATTCATATTAATTCTTTTAAATACGTAAGCGTTGAACGTCTCATTGTTTATCTGTCAACTAAAAAATTATATTTTATCATATCATCAATGTGTTACACGAGATCCCGCTGTAATACCTCCCTTTGACTGCCAAAAGTCTCAAACTATATCCAGGCCTGGAGGTGCTGGCGTGAGTTTCTTATCGGTGGTGACGTAGCCGACGTGCTCGTAATCTCCTGCGAGTACGAGCTTAGCAGGTACATGGAACATTCAAACTTAGTTATCGATAAGTTTTCATCAATAAATCGGCGTTTACACTTCACCTTGTAAATTCTATCCATCTATTGACAGTGTTGCTAATTTACTGTTCGACAAAAAAACACATTTTAATTTTCTAAACCAATTTGCAAGCTCTAAGAATTTATTAGCTTTGAGCCGCATATTTCTTGTTTGCGAGATCAAAATTATAATTAAAACTCTGAATTTATATATTGTGCCCAGTAAATATACTCATAAATACCCCCTAATTGAAATCTCCAGAATTTCTGTACAGTCAAAAATACACCTTCCCCGGCCCGGGGTAGAATTGGCCCAGAGCATGGCTCTGCTAATCGTAAAAGGCGATTCAAGAGAAAAAGTCCACCTCACAAACATCAGCTAGTAAGAGCGGAGTATCTTACACCCCGAAACTAGAGGCGAGCTCTGGCAATCGTCGTCGGGGACCTTGCCCCCTTCCCTTGACGACCCCCCGGCGACGATGACAATGACACAACGAACGATGACAAAGACAATGACGACCGCGACGTGAGAAACCCCCCTTCCTCCCCTTACCCGTGGCTGGTTCTGACCAGCATGGGCCCCTCCCCCCCCACCCCCCTTAGGCTAGAGTGGTGCATTATGACCTAACGGTTGACGTGTCCTTAATCCAAATAAACAAAAAAAAGTACACGAAAATTAAAAAACGGCCTGCGGGGCAATTCTGGGGGCGTTGCCCCCAGACCCCCCCCCCTAGCGGGACTAGTTGGGCCTCCCCAAGTTTTTGGGGCTAGAACCGCGCCTGAAAGGTTCCAGTTTTATTTAAAGAAGGGTGACCCTGGCAATGTTGGTACCGTGCCAATTTCTCTCACCTCAATAGTGTCAAAATTAATGGAGAAGCTCATGTCACGCCGATTGATGTTTAACTTATCCCACACATGACAAAAACTTGTAAAAATAACAGCCAAACCCTTACACACTCAAAGAAATGAGATCTAAAAAAAGGGCCAAGCTCATCTACCCTTCCACATTTGCGCATTCTTAATTCATAAACGTACAGTGTCCTATAACAACACCCTTGAAAAGCTTGGCAAAATAGATTTGCAACTATTAATTTAAACGTAATAGTTTTTATCCAAATTCTTTTTTTCTAATTAATTTTAACGTAATGGTCATGCAAATTCATTTTTGCCAAGCTTTTCAAGGGTGTTGTTACAGGACACTGTACGTTTATGAATTAAGAATGCGCAAATGTGGAAGGGTAGATGAGCTTGGCCCTTTTTTTTAGATCTCATTTCTTTTGAGTGTGTAAGGTTTGGCTGTATTTTTACAAGTTTTTGTTATGTGTGGGATCTCATTACTTTTTCAAGTTCCATTGCAAAATTATTTGTTAAAATATAATAAATTTATCAGAGTCGATTTAATTGCTATGGTATTACCAATTAACAATAGAATGAAAAAATAATATAGTGGTCCAAAGACTTGCTTTTTGTAAACAATGTAGGCGATTATTGTCAAGTAAGTATAGTTACTTGTTGATTGTATGCCTGTGTAAGGCTTATTTTAAAACCTTTATTTGGAAGCTTCCAGCATTTTTTTTTTACTTTCTTCAAGGAATATATCCATACTAATGTCCTGTAAATATGAACTTTGTAGCCCATCGTTGGTCAGATCCGGCCAATGGAATAC
>JAMZAV010007935.1:0-30522 GCA_024449915.1 Sweltsa coloradensis | reverse complement strand
GAAATAAAGGTTTTAAAATTAGTTTTCAATTTTTAGTGCGATATTTCGTCACATTTGGACCGATTCTGACCAAACGGGTGGACTACAACGTTCAGATTTCACATGGACATTAAGGTTATGGTGATGTAATACCTTTTGAAAGAAAAAGTTGAAAAAGTTAGTCAGAATCCACAGAAACAAAGGTTTTAATATGAGTTTTTTGAAGTTTATAATACCAATTAACAAGTATAACAATAGAAACTTGACAACAATCACCTACAATGCATTCAAAAGCACTTGCAAAGGAAAAGTGCAAACAAACGCAAAAAACGCTAACAAAAAACTTACAAAAAAACCGCTCATCCATCAACGCGGCGGGACTTAAGCGTTTTCCTAGTCTTAACTAATTTGATAACATTAGTGTGATTGGAGAAGGGTTGACAGGTTGGGAAAGCATAGAGAACGCTATCTGTAGGTAGGCCTCGATGCTACAAGAAAATCATAGGTACCACAAAATAGAGAAATTATTCTACATTTTATGGGACCTTAGAAATTGCTATGTGGGCCTATCTCGATTTCTCAACTATGAGCACCGAAATGCGCAACACATCACGTACCATGGAGGCTTTACGCTTCCTCGCTACCAAGCTGGCGGTGGTAATTAGCTGGATGGCGTATCGCAGACTGGTCTCCATGGCGATACGGGTCAGAACACGGACCGCGTCATCTTCCATCTCGCAATCCTCTTCCTCCCCCGCTAGGAAGAAAAAACAAGAGTCGTGTTACGGACAAAGTCAACGGTATAGAGGGTGGGATACATTGTAATTCAACTGCAATATTAAATAAATGTGCCTAAACATCAATTTATTATTTAATGATTAACCTGAGTTTTATAGTATGCGACTATGACGCTGTTAGTGTTATGGCAGATGTTCTTTCTGTCCGGACAGCATAGGTCCTGAGTTCAATCCCCGTGGAGGCACTTATTTAATTTCTGTCTATAATACCATCATTTACACAAGGTTGTAGGTAATTTTGTCAATTGATTGATAAAGCCTATTGATGAAAAAATGAACTTATACAAAAGTAATATTTCCCAAAAATTTCTTAAACAGCTAGCTAGGCCTATACGTGGAAGCAATCCTACCTTGAGGGCGCACTGTTTTATGCAAATAAGTGCCTCGGGTACAGGCCCATTTAAAATTATTAAGTTCGAAAAAGTGGGGACGGCCATTATGCGAAGCTATTTGTAAATAAGTGTTTTATATCATATATTGTTTAAAACTTGAGTGATCAAAATAGGGGTGAATTAGGGGCAGCCTATATACCGTATACGTAGATAAATAGACTCACCGTATCTTGAGAATCTCCTTCAGTTCCTTCTCTTCATACGGCGAGGTGATGACGATGATCATCCGGTCCAGCAGATCGAGGGGGATGCCGTGAGGCGAGCGGTAGGTGGTACCCCTGATGCGGGTGATGCCGCGGTTGGTAGCCATGATCACGACCGGCGCCATCTCGTTCTCCAGCGCTCGGTTCAGGTAGGAGAAGCACTCGATGTCCAGCATGTGGACCTGGGGAGAGAGATGGGACAAATATTAGGCAGGCACCACATAAAACAAGAGCAGAACGTTTCGGCCTACGTGAACTCGTTTTCATGATGAAGTAAGAAGTGTTCAGGATTAAAAGATTCTTACACAATTCAAAATCCGTACTATGCATTTTCTTCTCCGCACCACAAACATAGGCCTACTTCCCAAACTAGGCGATTTCGAACCACTTTTTCAAGCATGCCAGTGCCACACACACACTTCTACATGTGGATGGTCTAGGAAAGAGATTTCAAAGGTTCCCAAAGAAACATCAAGATTGGTGTAGCCAAAAAAACAACCAAGTATTTTTTCTCATGGTTGGCAATTTTGAAATGAACTAAATTAACTAGGGATGTGCGGGTAGTGGTTTTTGAACTCGGGTCGGGTAATTGAAAGTACCCTCGGGCTCGGGTAATTGAAGTAGGCTCGGGTCGGGCTCGGGTAGTGAATTTTTTTTATTTGTGAATTCATTTAAAAAAAAAAATAGAAAACAGTTTTGCATTGGTTGCAGGTAGCCACTCTGGGCTGTGTTGACACGAAGTACTTCCAAATCGTGTCTTATGAACTTTTGCTTGAGTAGGCCTAGGCCTAGGCCTAGTACAGTGAAACCCCGCTATTATCGTTTTCCTGCATCAATCGTTCGTTATTCTCGGAAATAATATCGTAACGATCGTTTTCTAATATTTCCGACCCAACCCCAAGAAAAACCGATGCTATCGCGTATTTTTCTCTTCCGGCCGACGAAATCATGCGTTTGTACCAGCCATGCATCTGACGAAATCGCGCGTTTGCACCAGCCTTTCGGTCTGACTCCGCCCAACGCTCTGCTGCGCGCAACGATGCGCACTAGATCGGACTTCTAGGCCTGCCGCCTAGGCATTAGACGATGTTTATTAGCGTTGTTTCTTTTTCACCATTCGCCTACGTACGTAATATTCAACTTGCTTTATGCCGTTATTAGCGTTGAATAACCAGAAGACGAGTAATGACGGTCAGTAGGGGCATAGGGCCTATTACTCCAGCGGGGACAGCGCCGGAAGACGGGAAGAGCCAAGGACACAGCATCATAGCATAGCCGCGCCCACGTCGTAGCGATTGGTCCGCTCCGCCATCAGCTGTTCGTTTGGCGTGTGAGCGGGAGGTTTAGAAGGAGCAGGTTGGCGTGTTTCTTTATTACTTCTACCCGACCCGACGTTTTCGGGTAGGAATTGACGGCCCGACCCGAGGCCCGAAAATTACCCGTTTTTCGGGTACCCGCACATCCCTAAAATTAACCAACTGCTTGCATAAGGGCAATTACTATTGGTCAATTTTGCCTACATTCAATCGTTTTGCTTTGGTTCCGTACGGACTACACGTTCACAGGTGGCAATAACAATGCAAATCATTACCTCGTCGATGAAGAGAACTCCAGGAACGATCTCGGCCTTTCCCTCCTCCCGCCATTCCCCGACCTTGGAGTTGATCTGCTCGCGAACCTCGGGTTTGATCTCGCCGGTGTCGCCTGAAGAAGACGGAGAGCATTTCGTTTATATTCAGGGGTGGCGCTTGAAACGTTGTCATTAGGTTGAAGGATAAACTATTGACATACCACAGCTCAGACACTTGAGAGTCTGAGCTCTAGTTAGGGCTGTAAATGAGTACCCAACCCATTAGGGATGGGATGACATGGCAAAATCGATCAATCGATTCCAAATTGGAGAAATAGATTCCTCATTAGACAGTTTCAACATTCAGGCGTCGTGTTTTGGGGCGTGGCAGAGCGGTGAACCACGTGTCTACTGTCCCTCCTTTTCCAGCCAGACGCCGATCGTAAACAAACTCAAAGGCAGGCAGTATGGTCAAAAGACGAAGACGCAATGTTGCGAAATATCCGACATGCCTTCACGGGCTCCGCGGCAAACGACCGCGGAAATATCGCTGTGTATCACGGGTTCCGCGGAAAATGACCACCAAAATAACTGTGTGTACAATTAAAAAGTTTTTCTTGGGAATCGATTTCGATCCGATTGAGGTCACAATGATTGGGAATCGATATCATCCCTCGTACCTACCCGTTGCTAATAGCCCAGGTAATGTAGTCAGGTCAGTCTCCCAACCTGTACCTACCTGAGAACAGCGCCATGAAGCCGTGCGTCCTCGAGTTGATCACGTCTATCTCGTGCAGAGTCACTGTGTGCACCACCTCCTTGCGCTTCTGCAGCTCCCCCTCGGGACACTGAACGAAGCGAGTCTGCGCGCCGGTGGCGTCGTAGTCCCGCGCGCGAGTGAAGGAGCGACCCAGGCGACTGATCTTGCCCGTCGCCTTGTCGATGGTGATGACGTCGCCAGCCTGGACCTGTTGAACAACAAACACTGCATTATAGGCATGCACATGGCAATCAATATTATACTACCATTTTAGAGACCTATTTGAAGTGTTCTAACTTCTAAGCCATAATTTGGAATATCAAAGCTTATATTTGATTATTTATGATTGTTATTATGATTGGATCCAACAGCGTACCTTCAAATCAAGAAGTGATGGGGCTGCAAAATTATCGTATCGGACCGAATATAGCGCAATGTTTTTTTTCCGAAAATACTATCTCTAAAATAGCACTCGCATTTGAAATAGCGCCTGAACAAAGGCCACCTGCAATACAACTCCCGCGCATCGGCTGCTGCGCATCGCCCCGCCCACCCACTCGACGCCAGCCGATCCCTTGAGGCGGGCAGGTGACGTCATCACGGGCTTTGCGGCAAAAGGCCGCGGGAATATCGTCGCGTATCACGGTTCACGGATTCTGCGGCAAATGACCACCAAAATAACTGTGCGTACAACTTAAAGTTTTTTCTTGGGAATCGATCAAGAATCGATTCTAGGTCACAATGATGATTTGTAGTCCCTGAATCAGACTGGTGAACTGTGGTTGGCCTGTTAAAAAACAGGACTAGGCCCTAACATTGTTCAAAATGTTTTTTGTAAGAATGAAACTTTAGTCTATTCATTCATTGCATTGTAAATAAAAATCTTTCCTGTACATTTTAATTTTCTTTGATTTTTCTTTTTTCTTGAAATGATTCTGAAAAATTGGGGGTCGTGTTATAATCGAGATCGAACTATATTCGGTCCAATACGGTAATAGATAAATAGTGGAGCATGATAAGTATGTGAATAGCTTGTGTACAAAACTGTAGGCCTACTTAATTAAAATTTTCCTATGTGTCTATTAATTTGGCAGCCTCAATCCCTACTTGAAGGAAAGCTGCTGGATCCTAACACTGACTCTATACTCCAGCCAGCATGTTGCAAATGACAATAAACTAGAAATTTATTGCAAGTTGAAACAACACTAGTTTTTGTGGTAACAAAGCATCACCTTCTCCTTCATGATAGACTCGATCATCTTGTTTCCAAGGTCGTAGATTGTCTCCATCTCGGTTGTCTTCATGGTCAGCTTGCCGACCTTCCCCCCGAGCCCGGTGGCCGGCCGGTCTACCTGGACGTCCACAACTTCCCCCTCTATGATCTCCGTCTCCTCCCTGCGAACAACAACCTAGCGTCAGGCATCCACCCGGTTCGGTCGGGCAGTTTTAGGGATGGTAAGCCGGTCAAATATGTCAATTGACCAAGAAAGTGCAAGAACTGGTTCTTTCTTAAAATATAATTTTCACAAAATATTATTTTTAGTTACAATTTACAATCATCAGGTCAAAAGAGCCATTTAATATCATTCTTCAAAGTTCAAACACTGCGTGCGTACTTGAACACGCGTAGCCTATTGTGCGATCTGGAGTGGGATGGGCCTAGCATAGCTGAATAACTTCACAACCTGTGAGAAAAGAAGGTGCTGAAATGTAGTTGTTAAGCTACCAAAAAGAAATAAAACACTTTGTCAAAATTTTAAATTGTTTTTTAATGGAAATGGTGTGAAAAGTTCAAACCGATTTCCGGGTACCTGATGTCATCACTAATTTAAACGGTCAAATAATTGGTCAGTGATATTTTTACTTCACTTATTCTTCAAAGGTAAGCCTTACAAATTTGCAATTGGACAATAATTATTCACTGTTGTTGCCCTTAAAACTTTTGACAGAAGCAGACAAAGAGCTAGTAAACGATATCCTATTCACTCAGTCATCTTCATTCTTCATAATAAAAAAATAATCTCCGTTGAACTATGATCATATTGGTAACTGGTTGCAGACAATAATTGTCTTATAAGTAGGCCTACCCTGTTACAATATATGACCCAAAATATACCCTTATCATATTTGACCAACTGAGGGGTCAATTACCTATTTTAATGACCAGGTCATCAAAGTGCACCCCTATCCTATGCTAAGCATAGGCTATGCAGTATAAAATTTAATAATTAGCTTCAACAGTTATTACCACCACTGGAGAGATAGTTTTGGGGAAAATTAGCAAACATAAACAAGGTTCTGCATAGTAAACCTAATAACAAATAAAAAACTACGAAACACATGTAATTTATTTCCGTATTCATCACATTTTATCCCACGCAACCGTACTCACTTGATGCGCACCCCGATGGACTTGCGTATGGCCTGGTTCAGCGCCTCGGTCTTGCTCATCTCGAGGCTGTAGATCTCGGAGCCGGCCATACTAGTGAACGGCGTGTCGGTGCCGAGCGCCTGGGCCAGACCCATCGCGATCGCCGTCTTGCCTGGAAGCAACACACACTCGCACGTGAAGCAGTGTTACACATTGCATCACCTTCATGGACCATTAAGATAGAACTGATCCCTTGAAACCTCCCTACAGTAAGACCTCGTTAATTCGAGCACCCATAATTCGAAAAGCTGTGTAATTCGTAAAATAACTCAGTTCCCGGCCACGAGTATGGGAACAGACATGTTAAAGGATCTGTTTAAAACGAAATTTCGATAACGTGTAATTCGAACAAATAATTTTCCCCCGTCATTAAAATACCCTACATAATTTGCCTGATAATTCGAAACAGTTTTAAGCAATCGCGTAATCCCAACGACTGCAAACCGCCGTCAAAGCTTTGCCGCCGTGTAGATATTTGCCTCCTATCGTTCTGTACTGTCTGCCGCCCGGCCAGCAGAACTCCCTGCCCGCCTGCATCTCCCCTCACTCTCCCTAGTCTTTAGCGCAGGCGGTAGGCCTACGTGTTACTTTGTCCTGCCCACTTCCCCTGGCCGCTACCGAGCTAAGAATAGATTCTCCAGTGAAACAAGAACAAAACGACAAATGCGAGAAAACACAAAAAGAATTAAAAAAACATCTTTTACTATCTGAAAAATATTTATTTATGCCTAGGCCTATCAGAAAAACATTGAAAAATAAACACTCAGGCCCTGTCCTCACTTGAGTGATAGGCCCTACCTCTTCAATAAAAGGTCATTTCAAAATCGTACATCATACATCGTAATCTTTCAGCTGTGGCAGTGACACAAGATCATGACGCTCGCTTCAACGCTGTACAGATCGTTAAAAAAACATCACTCATGTTTACTTAAAATATAACTGTAATTGATTGATCAGGCCTACTTCAAGATCGATTTGAAAAGGAAAGTTTTGCAAAAAATCTTTAAATAAAGATAGTTTCACCCTGTATCAAAACGCGAGACGTACCGGTAACCAACTGATTGTGTAGCCCTAGAACAATGTTATGTTTTGCAACTGTGTGTAGATGGTCATCTTCACAGTTTCGACTGTTCTTCTGACCGTCATTACTCGTCTTCTGGTTATTCAACGCTAAATCAAGTTGAATATTACGTACGTAGGCGAATGGTGAAAAAGAAACAACGTCATATAACATCGTAATAAACATTGTATAATGCCTAGGAAGCCTAGGCCTAGAACTAAGATGCAATTCTTCCTAGAAGTGCCATCTTTGCGCGCGCGCACCGTTGCGCGCAACAGGCGGAGTCTAACTTAAAGGCTGGTGCAAACGCGCGATTTCGTCAGCTGCATGGCTGGTACAAGCGCATGATTTTGTTGGCTCGGCCGGAAGAGCCAAATACGCGATCGCATCGGTTTTTCTTGGGGTTTGCGTATCGGAAATATTAAAACCGATTGTTACGATATTGTTTCCGAAAATAACCGAACGATTGATGCAGGAAGGTATAACATTTTTTTTTTTTTTTAATTTGTATGGATAATCCGAATTTGGATAATTCGAATTGGCAATTTTGAGGTCCCTTGATTTTCGAATTAACGAGGTTCTACTGTACTTGTCTTTCTACACACAATACACTTACTTTACTCTAGAACATAAAAATAGGTGTGGTCTGTCCTACATGTTTTATACAACTATGTATCACTATTGGCTGAGGCATGTATACTACTTTTCATATAATATACAATATATATATATATATTTTTAACTTACTAGGCTACTATGTATTATCTTATATTGTTTTGTTTTTTATTTTTAACAACAAATAACCACTGAAGAATGTTTACACCCGTATGGCACAACCATATTTTCATTCTAACAAGCAACTTCTTCTAGAACCAAGATACTACCAACTTCCCAAAACACAAGGCGGAAAATTCACCGCACGTGGACTTTTATCATTCTGATAGCCATCCCCGATTAATTAATTTCTTGACTAGGCATAGGCCTACTGCTAAAAGTCGAAGGAAAACGTCACATCGCGAGGGATTCTATGGTAGACGTGAAACCCACCAGTGCCTGGTTGTCCCGCCAGAAGAACGGCTCGCCCTGCGATCTTCCCTTCCTTGATCATCTCCAGCACCACGCCGGCAGCGCGCCTGGCCGTCAGCTGGCCGACCATTCCCTGCAACAACGAGACACGTCGCACTCAATACACAGAGCAACAAGATACTACACAATCAATACTCAGAAAAAAGAACAGATTGCACTCGCCGAGTATTAGTGGGAGGCCCTCAGCTACCTGACCATACCCTGCGACAACGAGAAGACACATAGCACTCATTACACCAAGCAACAACAAAACACACTGCATGTAGCACTCAATACCAATCTACAATGCACCAACAATCCATATGTTATGAAGTTAACCGTCTCTGTATAGTGGTCCCAACGAAAGAATGCAGGTGGCTCAAAATTGTTTTCCCAACATAACTTCGTCAACTCTATTCATACTAGCTCAACGTGGATCTAGCACACGGAGGAACTCTGTGATCTAGCACAGATCATTTTTGCTTGTGTTGGTAAAATATATTTCTCTTTCATACACAAAGGCGACATTCCTTTTACCGCGCATTCATTCTACCCCCACCACTACCAAGCATCTGCATTCTTTCGTTGGAGCAAGTATAGCTTAGAGGTAAAGCACTCGACTGGCAATCAGGAGACCGGGGTTTATACCCCGCCGAGATGGATTTGGTAATTTCTTGATTGATTCACATAAAATCAATACATAAAGCTCACCAACATTTACAAAATGCACTCGGGAGAATTAGTGACTGCATGTAGGTCTAGGCCAACGTTGACAGTTAATACACAACCATCACTTAATAGACTTGAGTAGGCCTACTGCAGTCGAAACACCCAGCGTGGTGTTTGAGCCGCGCCCAAACCTCTTAAAGAGAACACATGCTTGTACCCAGCAAAACATGCGACAAACAGGCTTTGATCGACATGTTGCTCAATATATTACGGAACCAAATTCATAGAATCCAGCAGAGACTGACTAGTTTAGTTGGCCTGTGCACCCTTTTAGTCTAGTGATCTTCATTTCTCCACACAAACAGGACTTAAATTTCAATAAAAGGGGCACTAGCCTAATGAAAAATCAAGTCACCATAGGGTCTTTGAATTAGTAACCGACGGGGGTCCGGTGGGCTTGTCCCCATGAAATGTTTCTTCATACGACAGTCATTGTGATGAAAATCTATGCACTTTGAGCAACATCACAGTAGGGCCCTACTCTATAATAGGCCCTACATATAAAGTTAATAATGGGCTAGGTCTATGCCCATCTTCACCATTACTTTGGCCTAGGACTACTAAAGTTGGTAAGTGGGTAACAATACCAACTGAACAAGCAAGTCGTTAATGGCAAGTGTGTTTATTTGTAGACTTATACCCTTTTTAGCATTCACACACAAACATTTTTTATTTTATTTTTATACACCCCTTAAAAGGAGCTTGCCAACCGTAAATTTTTACTCCCCAAGGGCCAATGGTGAGTTGGCGACCGTAATTTTGACCCCTGACACAAGCACAACCAAAGCCCAGTCTGCAATATGACCAATTTTGCTGCAGTCAAACAAAAAACATATTTTTGAACGCCCAAATAGCATGCAGTTTCAGGTCTTTATGAAGTGTTTGTTGTCCTAGGGCACTTTATATAATTGCTGGAACCATTTTACTACATACTACTAGGTGGACAGTTGCTTTACTTACACATAATAAATTGTCTAGGTCTAGGCAGGCCTAGAGATTTAGAAAATATTGTACTACGTGGAGAAGTCTTAGAAGAAAAAGAAGAATTTAAATATTTGGGAAGTATATTGACAAAAGATGCAAAAGTGTGTAGGGAAGTGTCATCTAGAGTGCAAAAAGCAGAAGGGTTTTATCAATTGGTGAGAAAGTTACTATGGAATGAGTTGTTCCCACAAAAATGTAAAATTTTGCTGTATAAGGCATATTTTGTACCTATATTAACATATGGGGCAGTAACATGGGCAGTGGGAACAAAAGAAGAGAGTCAGCTGGAAGCAGCAGAAATGAAGTTTTTAAGAAGTATCAAGGGAGTTACAAAGATGGACAAGATAAGAAGTAATGAAATAAGGAAAGAACTGGGATTGGAGAGATTGAAGTTTAAGCTAGGAAGAGAACGTCTAAGATGGTTTGGACATATGAAAAGGATGGGCAGGGAGAGGATTCCAAGACGAGAATTTGAAGCGGCAGAGGAGGGGAAAAGAAGAGTAGGAAGGCCAAGAGAAAAATGGGAAAATTAATTGGGAAAGATTAATTGAAAAACGGAATGAAGTTGGGGGGCAAGAAAAGGGAGAAGAAGAGAGTGGAGTAAATTGGTGGAGAAGAAGGAGTTGGATGATGTGGAAGAAACACTGAGTCTGGCAAGCTTGGTATCTACAGTTTCATGCCCTTGATAATGGTGGGAAAACCACCACTCAACCCGACATAGTTGGAACTGAGTTATGATGATTATTATTACATTTCAAACCAATTGGAAGCTAGCATGCCCTTACTCATCAAAATAAAGTTGTTGGGGAATAACAAGCTAAGTTAATAAATCAAGATAACTAGGGGTCCAGGAAAGATACTTTTTGAATTAAAAAACTATGCTCAATGAAATTCAAATTATGGTTTATTTTGCTTTTTTGTAAAAAAAAAAAAAAAAAAAAAAATCACCACATGCGCCTTTTCTGGGCTATTAAAATTGCTAAATGTAAGAATCAGTTCTGGCACGATTGATTAGACATGGTTAGTTTGGACCAATGTCAAAAGATGCACAAAGATTCAACTTGGTTTATCGATTTTGACTCAATAGTCGAAAATCTAAATCATTTAGTTTTCATCTGTCGGGAAAAGACACTACAAAACACTGATATTATGGTTGTATTAGCGGAAAACCGTCATTCAATGATTTTTTGAGTGATTTTCCGTGATTGATACAAATAAAATGGTTAGTTTTGCTGATTGGGCGGTAAAAACGATAAAGCTTTATTTCATGCAAAAATGGAAAATTTCGCCTTTTGGTGCGGTTTCAAATTGCAATTTTTAAATCTGCCATGAAATCTTATGAAAAACCCGTTTCAGGTATTTTCTCGATTTTCTTTGTTGCTAATTGCGAAATCCCTGGATCCCTACTTATAACTACTAATAAATAATATCAGTGCAAGGCAGACACTGGCAATAGCTCACAGCAATGACAGCAGATATTCATGTACCACATCAGACTGCCAATGATAGGTCTACACTTGTCCACAAGTTAGGGGGTAAAAACAAAAAAACGGGACAAATATTTATCCCAGAAAATGGTAACGTTGAAACAAAAATCAGAAAATACGTGATTGGCCATTACGCTACTGTAGTTAAATAACATTCGTCTGATATAATGTGCGTTTATTTGAGAATAAAAATGTGAATATTGTATGTAACTGTTCCTTCCTACAGAAGTTGGAATTAAAAATGGACGTCAGAATAGAATGTCAGGAGTCAGGACTAATGTTGTGATGATTGAATTGGATGAATCTAAATCCCAATACTTGCTGGTAGATGGGCCAGCTGATGCGATATCACAATTAGCGGCAGCAACCACATTATCAATATTGTTATTGTCGTGAACATTTACGTCACGTTTTTCTTCATGTAATAACCATATGCATGAATCTTTTTTAGAATGTTTATTTTGCTGAAGGTCATATAACTGTGAGCATTAAACATCTTTGAAATGCTTTTATACTTTTACCGTCTCAAACGCCAAATAGTTTTTCTTTCGACCACAAATTATTGACAATAGAAAAAACGCGCTCATTTGCCGCATTGAATCCAAACTCCACTAACATCCCGAACTTCTTGCGGGAATATTTTCAAATGCAAAATGTTGAAAGACCTGCATCCCCATGACGAGTGAAAGTGATGGGTCTGCACAGTTACGTAACACACACAGGAGACAGGACATGAGACTAATCCATCTCTCACTCTCCAGAGACACAAGAGCAAACTAGTTTGTCGTGTGCCGCAGTGCGCAGCTGCGAGTCTCCGATAGCTAGTCATTACAAGGTTGGCTTACACTGGGAAAACTTTCACGCTATAGCTAGACAGTATTTTTGGATGAGCGTAGCGAAGATTCCATTTCACTACACTGGAGAAAAAAATCCGGAATGTTTTTTTTCTTTTTTTCGTATTTTTTCTGTCTGTTAACACGATTCCGGCTAAACCGATACTCCGATTGCGATGAAATTTTATGGAGGCCTTCGAAATCTCTGAACTAAGAACTGCCACGTTTTTGAGCGCAATCGAAAAATTATTTCTCATGAAAATCGCAATTTTACGATTTTTTTCGATTTTAAAAAATTTCTTCGACTTATAACTCCTACATGCTTTATCCGATTGTAATGATATTTTCACAGAACCTTAATTTTATGAATTGATGATATTCGTGTGAAATTTGAGCGTAATCGAATAATTATTTCTTATGAAAATTTCAATATTATGATTTTTTCCTTTTTAAAATTACGATTAATTAAAAGAAAATAAGTTAATTTTTTATTTAATTTGATTTAATTTTTAAAAAAATTTCAACAAAGTTCTGATTTTTTTCACAGAACAGAAAATCCGCAAAACACATGGCAGCTCAATTCACCAATTACGCTCATCCAACAACGCGGCGGGACTTAAGCGGCTGTCACACGACTGAGAAAATCGCGCGAGTTGGCTCGCGCGAGTTTATTACCATCCTTGTCACACGACAGTCAATGAAGGTAACAACAACGCCACCTATTGGTGTTCACTGGTCACGTGTTATGGTAGTGGGTTCTGATTGGCTCTCGCTACCTCGACTTGCTAGGAAGTTGAACAAGCTGGACATTTTTCGTAGCGAGCGCGAGCTCGCGCGAGCTGGCTCACCGTCTGACGGGGAGGCGGTGAGTTCCATGTAAACAAGTGTAGGCCTACTCCCAGAGAGTTACTCGCGCGAGCCAACTCGCGCGATTTTCTCAATCGTCTGACAGGCGCTTTAAGCGTTTTCCTTGTGTACTGTAAATAGACGTTATCACCACAATTTATACCACCAAACAAGTTAGTGACAAATGTTTACAGTTAAGGCTACGTCAATAGTATGTTAAGCGGCAGCCTAAAGAATGTGTTAAATAAAATAGTACTACAATGTGTGTAGTCTTGTCAATTATAAAAAATGGGACAATTAGGCATTAGCCAGGTGACCACCCCGGCTAAAACGGTATGAACGGGAGCCCTACCACTAGCACAGTTTCGTCCTAACGAGAGCATTGAACATAGCTCGGGGTGCAGGGAGAATAATTTGGTAATAAAAAAATCCAAAGAGTTTAATTTTTATTACTTATACCCTTATGTCTAGGAAATATATCAATTGTGCAAAGAAATTCTCAGTATCTAAACTTGTTTGTACTTTTAAGATAGGCCAAGGCTTAATGCACTTTTAGAAGTAGAAAATAAATGAAGACAGAAATTTAAGAATATTATAAGCCCTGGACCCTATTTAAAAGCTAACCAACAATATCATTCAACATGTCTTACATTGTTGGGCTTATAGGCTCCACCACTCTTGTAATTGAAAATTTTCTTTTCTGCAGCTTTATAAACTACATTTAACTTTTAGTTCTCAGTGCAAAAACAATGCATTATTATTTCTTGTTGTTTTGCTTCACAAGCTGAAACTGCAGTCATTTTGGTCTATTCAGTTTGCATTACAAGCATATTTATAGGTGCCTCGATTTCATTCATGGTAAAATACTAGGAAAACGCTTAAGTCCCGCCGCGTTGTTGGATGAGCGTAATTAAAATTGGTGCATTAAGCTGCCATGTGGTATGCGGATTTTTTGTTGTTCTGTGAAAAAATTATTACTAAGTCGAAGATTTTTTAAAAATTAAATCAAATTAAAAATTTACTAATTTTTTTTTTATTAATCGTAATTAAAAAAAAAAAAAAACGTAAAATTACGATTTTCATAAGAAATATTTATTCGATTGCGTTCAAATTTTACAAGAATATATTAATTCATAAAATTAAGGTTCTGTGAAAAAATCATTACAATAGGATAAAGCATGTAGGTGTTATAAGTCAAAGAATTGTTTTAAAAAAGAAAAAAACTGTAAAATTTCGATTTTCATGAGAAATAATTTTTCGATTGCGCTCAAATTTCACAATTTTATTTTTCGAAGTTCAGAGATTTCGAAGGCCTCCATAAAATTTCATCGCAATTGGAGTATCGGTTTAGCCGGAATCGTGTTAATAAACACACAATAATACAAACAGAAAAAAAAGAAAAACATTCTGGATTTTTTTCTCCAGTGTAGTGAAATGGAATCTTCGCTTCGCTCATCCAAAAATAAAAATTAGGTCAAAGTCGTATAGAAGGTCTATAGTTTCTCATTTTAACCCGAGCCTGGCGTTTTGTGGGTTCAAAGAAACTAGGATGTCGCCCGCTCTATAGTAAACCAGTCCTAATTTGACGGGAAGGATGGGCCTCCCCGTAATAAAATATAATCACATCCAATGCAAGTTGGTTGCAAACTCCAGAGTATAAAAAAACACTTGTATGTAGGCCTGGGTTAAATGGTTTACTCTTCTAGCTGTGCCTGCATTACCAATATAATGCAGCAAAAGGTCAACTTTTCAATACCATCCTCATACAGGAAATAGGGTCGAGGTCGCACTGGATGCGACTGTACTTTACAGCTCTGCAAAGTCCACTTCGGCTGTCAAACCGCGATATGTTTACATCGTGACACAATGGAACAGTCTGTCTGCACTCTTTGAAACAGCAAAACGCTGGGCTCGTGTTAAAATGATACAAACTTCTTACATGCTTATAGATGTACTAAAGCCCTGCGTAGAACGATAGTGATGCCTCTGCATGGTCACCGTCAAGCTGCATCGAGCTCGCTGCATGCATCCCGCGCAGATCTGTTGTGTTAGTGAGCCATGGCCCAACTTTTCAAATGTTTTTGTTTAAAAGTTAATTTTTATAAAACTGATAGGGTATCATTTTTCTTAGTATGCATAATCAATGTATGGATCATTAGGATGTAATATATTGATGTATTATGAGGATTAAGGAAGATGCTTTATGGAGATTGTTGTTTTATCATGAGGCTCTGCCTGAATTTATGTTTTATTTATGTAACAATATCCAAATTTTTTAACAAAATTACTGCATTAGAAAACATAGCATTATTGACAGTAAGTTTGTCAAAGTAACTGAGCAGTAAATTCCATAATCTAAAAATGCACCAAGCTTTACAAAGCCAAACGAATAATAGATTATTAGGCTTTAGTTACGATACACAACATTATTATTAAATATCATCAATCAGTAGGGCCTAGTCTATCTATACACTGCCATCAGTGATTTTCTAATGGATCTTGCATAATTTAAATGTTTGGTTGTGAACGATTGTAATTTTCGGCAATTTTCATGTGCTAGCTTTGCGTTTTAAAACGTGAAGTATGTAAAACAACAAATGACTTGCACTCTCCCACCTGTTTTTAAACATCAACGATGACTGAACAAATCCCACAAAAATCATAACAGGGCCTACTTGGGAAAATTTGTACTTGCATTCAAGGTCAATACCTTACTTAGTCTTAAGAGTTCGAAAATGGTGACTTTGGAGCCGTCCCAGCAACGAGGCACATAATAAATTCAAAAGTTGTTCTGAATCGGCCTTGTTGATTCTGCAGGGTTCCCACTTTTTTTTAGAATCAATTTCCCTGACTTTTCCAGGTTTTCCAGGTCTAGTTTTGCTTAATTCCAGGTGTGATACACGCCCCAAAATAGCTTGCCGGGAACGCTAAAATTTATTTTCCCGTACTTCATCAGGGCAGAACTTTGTTTCATGGGCCCGCCCGCAAAATTTCTACGGGGGATCCCCTAACAGATACACACATACATAGGCTCAGTGTTGAATTCAGGTTTTTCATCCCGGGTGGGCTATATAATACCCCGGGGGTATTATATAGGGACCAAGTACGGGGGGTTTGGGGGGCCTCCCCCCAACAATAGCGCCGCAGACGAAAATTTTGAAAATCAGGTTTTTAGAGTGCGTTTGGTGCGTTTTAGAAAAAAGTTGTGGGCTGAATGCAAAACCAAAATAATGTAGTTTTTGTGTTATTGTGTTGTGGACGCTTTCCTAAATATCAGCTAGATTTCACCTTCAAACCGCTAGATTCCTAAAACGGTTATTTTAGCAACGAAAACAAATGATTGATTTTTTTTTTAAATTTCTGACTTTGGAGTCGGGAAAACATTTTCACAAATTTGGTGAAAATATAGGCCTATGTTTTTTGAGTAAACCAAATAGGCCTAGGCCTAAGCCTAGATTTAAATAAATTCCCATTCTCCATGACTTCTCCAGTTTTTTTAATTTTCTCCTCAATTCCCTGACATTTTGACTCATGTTTTCAATTCCATGACTTTTCCAGGTCGGTGGGAACCCTGTTCTGGCGTTGATCCTCGGGTGTTCGCACTGTCCATACCATTGATTGCTATATTTTCTATTAAAAATATCGATCTTTGGTTGGTTATCGCTCACTCGTCGATTGCATCGGGGCCTACAGGGTTGGCTTGGTCGCTTTGATTTACTGTCCCCCAGTGAAAATCAGTTATATAACTGAGTGGGTAGATTCTAAATACAATTTATTTTATTTATTTAAAGAGATAAACTGCAATGGACGATTTTCGTAATTATCTGTGCCATCTTATCGAGTGAAAAGCATCACAGGAACCGGGACTTGCAACACACTGGCAGACGGCATCATATTTGTCACACACCCGAGCAACTGCAGAGTATACTCTTTCCTACCGAGCACATGCAACACCCATCTAGTACTGTATTTATGCAAATATAGGCCTTGGCCCTTGGGTATATTTTAAATTGTTAAGTTTAAAAAGCGGGGTGCGGCCATTACGTGAAACAATTCTTCCAGTTTATAAGATACTAAGGTTGGTGATCAAAATAAGGGTGCGGCTATTAGGTACTTGAAGGCGGCCTACTCCCCTACATTCAAGATATAGTAGTAGGCCCAATGATATTTAACATCTATAGTAGGCTAGATCCCCAGTCATTGGCCCAGTGGCATGTCAGTTAGAAGCCATCTTGAATAGGTCACTTTGTATGTTAAAAAAAAATACTTAAGTAAAAACGTCTCTGCTGACGATTTATAATTTCCCAGCTCACACCATCTCGGCTACACGAATAAGTGGAGAATATCTCCGTAGAAGGTAGGCCTACTTCCAAGTCGAAACTAGTAAAATGATGCAGACACATTAGCTAAACTAGCATAACTTGTAGAAAAAGCTGTAGCTGTTTTAAGTGGTCTACTGCAAATGAGTAAACTAAAGAAACACAAAATTAAAATTAATCAATAATCAAAACATGACTGAACTACATTGATGTAGGCCTACCTGCCTGCAAAATTGGATGTCTTTGATAGGCTATGGACGGCAAATTATTATCATACAAGACACAAAATATAAACAGAGGGGTTTGGTAATGCGTCTGCGGGGAATAAATTTATTACAAGATTATAAAAAAAATCATATTGAATACCGTATTTAATTTACCCGGTTGCAAGCCTACCTTCCTTGACACATCTTTGAACTTCAAAATGGCATCCCGGCTTGGGATAATGCTAAACTTTTTTGTTAGACAAACTTTTAATCGGGGTCTG
This sequence comes from Sweltsa coloradensis, assembly GCA_024449915.1. Lineage (NCBI taxonomy): Eukaryota > Metazoa > Arthropoda > Insecta > Plecoptera > Chloroperlidae > Sweltsa > Sweltsa coloradensis. The sequence goes on along the minus strand of JAMZAV010007935.1, from coordinate 12,580 downwards.
CTTGCAATCGAGCAAATACGGTACTGTGTGCATCCCTAGAAGAAACGTTAGAAAAAAATAGGAAGCACAGGATACCTCAAATACAACTAAGGGAGGGAAAATACAACAATGCAAGAGTAAAGTTTTTGAAAGGGCATTGTCTTTATTTTTGTTAAACAATGAAATATCACAAGACATTTTATTTCAATAAATCAGGGCCATTAATCCACACAAATAAATAATACTAAAAATGTTTGTTCAACGATGTGCCATATGGATCTACCAACACCACATATCCCACGGCCAATACGGAGTAGTGACGACTCTAACGTGTGAACTGTGGTTCGACGACAGAGTAAAATGGCTGTGCGGGCCGTCGAGGTTAACCGATCCACCCTCGGGTTGTGGTACACTTAGCCGTGGATCGTGTTCCGCGCCGTTACTGACAACAGGACCATAGATGCGAGTGCCATTCTACAAAACAATTTCCCTAGAACAAAGAAAAAATTTTGGGCCCCGGAGGCGCGCGCATGTATTGTAATGACAGGGGAAGAATGTGGTGTCGGTGGGTCTGCATGCAAACTTCAATTCAAAGCACAACGTATCAAAATTACATCCCAGTTGCCGTACAGATATTGCAAAGTCAATTATCAAAAAGGGGAAGTTGCACTCAAAAACACAGAAATAAGTAGCTGGACCATAAATATTCATACATCATGGATTTACGCTATAAGCCTATAACATTCGTGGCTTGCATAAATAGCAGTTGATAATCTAAAAAATAAATTTACGCCTACACTCAATTTAACAGGCGCGCGCGCATTCATATTGATTTGAATATCGAGAACCGGTGCAAAAATTCACTTGAAATACCAACAGGCGGAATTAATTTCCGAAGTGCACAAAATAGTTGCAGACCTCAAGATTTTAAATTCAAAATCAATGAATCGATCAATGAAGAATGCCCGAGCCGAGAGGTACCGGAACTCGATTCTTTTCAACATTAACATGTAATATGGTAAGTAGCGCGTTAATTAACCGTTTACCAAGAAAAAGCAGAAAGCTAAACACCTAAACTCGTCTTCGCTCCCCCTTACCTGAGTAAAGCCGAAGTCCTCCATCATCTTGACAGTTGAAAGCTTCCGAAGCATGCAGCGTGCTACTACAGGTACCTGACTAGTTATTAACACAGCCAAGGTACAAGAGTAGCACTCTGCAGACATGGAATCTGAACGATGACCTCTCCGCCACATATTGTTCTCAATTGAAGTACTAGTGCCATGCTAACAAGACCAGAACGTAGGCCTAAAATAACCAAATTCCATTCTAGTTCATAGGTAGGTACTTTACAGAAGACAGAATTAGACTCAACAATTAATTACATATGTAAATTATGTTCATGATCGCTAAATGGGTTTCTTTCTACTTACATAAGCTACATAATTCCGTGAAAACAACTAGGCCATAACCAAAAGGTATTATGTACGGACGGCGAATGAATACCACCCACTGATTACACTATCATTGGTCAAAGACTAACGTTTCACCAAGCGCTTACAATGGAGAATGTAAATAAAAATTGCAAAATAAGAGGCACTTCAGGGTTTGGGAAAGCTAGGCTAGGAGAACACTGATACACATAATCTAATCCTAAGAATTATTTAAGACAACAATTCTACTACTTGACTGCGCTGAAGTAGCCTATATGAACATGTCGAAGACACTTTGCCTGCTGCACGAAACGTAACTTACCACATCACAGTAGGCCTATAGTAGTAGGTTGGCCCATTTAAAACAAAATGGGATGGGAAGTAACACTTAAGAATAATTGCATAAAAACATGGCACACCTCGGGCGTTGCGGAGTACGAGAAAGGATATAAAATATAGGCATAACCAGTAAAATATTCATTAAGCCCAAACAGCTGCAAGAAATTTGATATCATTTTAATTATCATTTGGAGACTTATTGAACATTGGTTATTAGGCCTATTATCTTGTAGATTGTAGGCTACACCAAAATAAGCCAGGCTCGGAAACTCATGGTAGTCTACAGCTGGGTCAACTAGCAATAAAGTATGGGTAACTAGTTGTAACTGTATTGTACCAAACATAGGCAGAATTTCTTTCCCCTTATTTTAGGTCTCAAAATATCTCTGCCTATAAGCGAGCATTGGCATTTTTTCTAGGGATGTCAACGGGTACCCGCCTGTTGCCCCCGGGTACGGGTCAAATTTTCCCTTACCCGTTTTCCCGGAATTACCCGTTCTTTCCTTTGTCCATCGCGATCTTTTCACGGAACGACAATTCATTGCGTCATTATACCCCTCCCCCTACCGCTCATGCTGGCTGCTGTGATTGTAGCGACGAGTGATGAGTGAGATTATTTGGCGCGGGTTGGGTGGGATGGGGGGGGGCTTAGGGGATAGCGGCGAACAAGGCTTGACCTTGAAGCAAAATATACGATTTGGTTGCTTGAGACAAAACAGATGCCAATGCACCGAATTTCGTAATCGGGAGCGCAGAAACACTAAAAATGAGTGTTATCTGCCCGGTTGTAACGACGTTTGACTGTAACCTACGAGTTTGCGATGACTCAAGCTGCCGATGTGAAGACGGGAAGGGTGTTGGATTGGACACTACTCGCGTGTATGAATGAAACAATGACCATAGACCTAAAGTGATTCATGAGAAAACACAGTTCGGCTGGTCGCACACAGGATAAAAACAGCATAAAATAAAAATAGTTTTTCTGATCAGGATAATTAGTAAACGTGTACACTACCAATCCCTAATTTTCTGTGAAGTGGAAGATCACTTCGAATGAAAATGATAGAAAATAGTGCGGGGGGGAGCGGGAGATCATGCATTGGGATAAAGACAAGGATTGACCTTGATCAGCCTACGATCCCCATTTCGGTTGCGTACATATGCGCATGAAAGGAATGTAGTACATCAATCGTGTTTCTTTCCGCTTGATGTAGTTGCTCCGAACCCAATTGAGTCATCGTACACTAACACATACGTGGCCTTTTACCAATACTACTTTTCAACTGCCAATGCTTTTCTGAATCATTTGACACCCATGACGATAAATCGAACATTTACTACCGGCGGGTATCTCGGGTAACGATCGCGGGTACCCGGGTACGAAAATTTCCGGGTATTGACATCCCTAATTTTTACGCGCCAATTTCAAACACCCGACTTACGTGCGGTGCGACGCGTATTTTTCACCGCTTCTGTCTGGCGCGACAACAATATGGCAGACACAACGCTATCTCCAGGCACGCTGACTAGTGAAACGTGATGCAGAACAGATGACTGGGCAATAAGAACCGGTCCGCGTTGCGCTACGTCATCACGGGCTCCATGTCAGTAGGCCATGGAAAAACAACGTCATATGAAGCTCCGCGGAAATAGACCGCAGAAATAACGGTGCGCAAAATAAAAATATTTAGTTAAATATTCATCTTTAAAATTTTGATGTTAATTGTAGGCCTAACTTAATTCCATCCAACTAAAATACCTAGGCCTATGCCAATAAAATAGTACAATGCAAACTATGAAATTGTCTTGGAAACAAAGAAATTGCATTTCCAAGTTTAAAAAATTCCGTGTCTTAAATAAGTTGTTTGTGATAGAATGCCTATCGGCTAGGTTAGTGTTTGTGGTTTGGGAAAGAAGAAAGGAGACCAACAGCTTACCTTAAACGAGATGGGCAGCTGCGTGATACTGGCTGGTTAACATAAATATTTACAAAACAAGGGTGACATGTCAGAATGTATATGTCAATGTCAGTAAACCTGTTAACTAGCAAGGCATTTATTTTATTTACATGTCCATGGTTCCAATTTCTGTAGGCCTACATTTTGTAGAAAAGAAGATGAGGTTACTCATTTAAAAATAATTGGTAAGTAGTAGGGCCTATACAAGGTTAAAAGTAGACCCAATGGAAAGGTAGGCCTGGACAAACCATTGTTATTCTTAGTAAAATTACCGTTTCAACTAAAGTTTACCATACTGATTTAAGACAATGGTCCAAAATGCCAAATTAAGAAGTCTTAACCAGTTACATTTTAAACAACGCAAACCATCGTAAATGTTGGCGGCCTATCTATCCTCTTGCTCTTCATCCCGGATCTTGTCCCTCTTCCAGACGCTGGCCAAGATGACACTCCGGCCTCCCAGTACGCTACAAGAGGTACCTGACTAGTCTTATCTCAGCCAGAGGTACTCAAGTAGCGCACTGTAAAATAAGAAGTCGTTTCTGGCGAGCTGGCGGGTGGATGCGGTGGCTTGAGTCTTCATCTTGAATCGCAGGGACGGTCGTGGTTGGTTATCCTGCAGCCCAGCGTGCTACTTCAGGTACCTGACTAGGATTAATACACAGTCTAGGTGCTTGAGTAGCCCGCTGGGACACAGGAATATTTCTCTCGGAACAGCGCACATTGTAAGCCTACTTTAGGCGAAGTCAATCAGCGTTATTTCAAAGTTAAATCTTGTTCAATATGAACTTAAGTTTGCTTCAATATTATTGAACAAAATAATAAATCGTACGCATGTGTAGGCCTATAGCAGGTACGGCTTGGGCAACAGCAATTCCGTGAAATGCCAATTAGTTGAAATGGTGGCACGATCACATATGAATAGACAACGATGAACACGTACGCCTAGGCCCTAACCAAGCGTAGGCTTAGCTGATCAGTAATCATATTTTGCCCAGCTCCGACAAACTAGGCCTAGCCTATCGGCTAGGGCAGACAACAATTAGTTGTGGTTGGCTAGGCTAGACTGACATGCCTAGGTCCTAAAATCAAATAAGAGTTTACTTTCATAGTTGCCTCTAGGTAAAAGCCTACATAGGCAAGGCCTAGGCCTAGGTTTTCCCAATGAACCAGGCATCCCCTTGCCTAGGCAGAAGTCTACATAGGCAAGGCCTAGTTATAATTGATAACGGCCTAGCCTAGGCCTTACCCAAGGAACCAGGCATTTCCAAGAATCTAGATACTGTGAAAAGAACAAGGAAACAAACAAGTGGGCCAAACTAAGCAAAGAAATTTCCAATCCAAACCTTGAAGGCCTAGGCTCCCCATGCTTGATGCTGCTCACCACTTGCTTCATGGACTTAGAAGAACAAAGGACTGAACCCAAGGCATCACCAAATAATTACTCACCTGAGAAACATGCCTTGGCTCTAGGCTGTCGTCCAAACCCAAGCCGCGGATGTGAGAGTGGGCGCCAATCCGCTCAATTCGAGTTATTTCTCGCACTTCTTGCACTTTCGCGGCTGCCGCTGCCTAAACAGAAATTAACATGATGATTAAGAAAATGCGTCATTGGGAAATTCCCATTTTTTCCTAAACCCAGTATTAAACAAACTAATTAATATTCAAAAGCCGACTTACAACTCATGGGACAAACAAGTAAGAACAATAATAATTTCCGAGAAAATAATTCAATCCACAAGGTAACAAAATCTCAAAATGCCGGTTTCAATCGCCATGATACAAAATGCCATTGTGCCAAGCCAAGCCGCGACTTCCTGGGAACATGTGCACCTGCCTAACGGTTATTTCACGATCTGTCGTTATGCCTTTTTAGTAAATCATGGATCAATTGATTAATTAATTACTAAGGTACAATAATATGATAACGAATAACCTAATATACCATTATTATCAGTATAAACTCAATATATTTGTGAGTCGTCCCACTTACCGCCATGCTTGCTCTTGAGATTCTTCCAGAAAGTGCAATGGCGTATGGTGCCGGCCCGGTCTTGTTGAATGGTTGGTCACGCAGTTAGTTCCAGCTTCGGCCGTTGTAGGACTGCTTCATGGCTGCCAACGTAACGTCGATAACGAAGCCAACTCTGCACATCATTATTCCAGTAGCGTACAGCAGAATGAAGTAGGCGTCGGTATTAAATGATTAACTGAGTTTTTCAATTACCAATTCCAGCACACCAAACGTTTTTGTCGAAGTTCTCGGAACAGGTGACGACATAAAGATTATACTTAATCCACGAACATGTATTTAACTTATTTATATTTTAAGAAATATAGATTTTGTGTTTAAAGTTGGAATGTGCTTTAATAGATTGCTTTTAATAGCTATTATATTTTCGGGGATTGCAAGTCTATCTCCAACTTCCCCCACCATCCGAAGGAAACCCACATGACGCAACAGTGGCGGGAATTTAAAATATTTGGTAAATTTGACATTGACGCAAGCCAAGTCACAGTTTTACGTGATTTGCGTAGGAAATGAAAGAATAACATGAAATTATTATCATTGATATATTTTAATTTGTTGGTAAATTTTTGTAATATTAATATAATCGTTGTTCTAACTAATGACATGAAAAGCGCGCGCTTTGTTCTAGGCCTAGGCGGCGACGGTAGTCTACCAGGACAATAATTTACGTTTGTTTTCTTTTTGTAAATCACATCTTCCTTATGATTATAATTTATTCATGGGTAGAGGCCCAAGTTCTTTAGATTTATTAGTTTTTAATGCAAATCCAAATTTCCTTGTATTTTCTTGGGTACCTAGCCCACTACAACAACAACCCGCAGCTGTGAATCGCATTGCCAACATCAGCTCGATAAAAGTTTGAACGACAAGTGTTTCAACTTTCAAGCAAATGTTCAAACTCCAGTTCTTCCCTAGTTACACAAATATTGATCAAATAGAAGCAACTATCTTAAATCGTACGACAGTTAGAGCCACGATCGATGTATGTGGAGGTAAAAACAGGAAATAGGTAGGTAAGTTCTAGAGCCATCTGCTCTCATACCGCCCTAGGGAAGCCCCTAGGGCCTTGACTACTAGACTAGGCACCCTAGGGGCCTAGGCAATGCTGTTCTCCCTAGGTCTAGGCCCTACCTATTTTAATTAATATGCCACAATAAGTTGTAGGCTAGGCCTAGGCTTACCTAAGGCTATTCAAGCCGATGTTTAGACTAGGCCTAGGTTCCACCTCTAGGTCTTGGCCCTAGGCTAGGCCTAAGGCCGAAACCCAGGGAGACTTGACCTGGCGCTACATCTAAAGGATGCTCTACAACAGCCCGACAGTAGCTTAGCCTACCGTTCAGTTAGGCCTACCGGGCAATGTTAAATAATAGCCAATGTTCTCGTTACCGTTGCAGGGCCTCGTTCCCAGACGGTGTATAGCGTCCTTGATCAACCTTGTATGAAGGCGTGAAACCTTGTATGAAGGCGTGAAGGTCTATGCACAATTGGAACGGGAAGTTATCATTGAGCGAAGTTGCCGTCACATATTGTGCATTGTATCATAGGCCTAAGCTAGGTTACCTAACACGAGATCAAACTTCCCGTTATTGTTACCGGGCAGGCAATTGTGCATTGAGCTAAAAGAGTTGCATTAACTCTGGATTGAAGCCTGTTACCGGCAGGTCTTACCGTGCTGTTGTAGAGAAACCTTAAGCATGCAATAAATGATTCAACAATGCAACCCGGCTCCTATTGCAAAGCTGTAGGCCTATTGCTATATCAGTCCTAATGGGGTTTTATTAGGCTGGTTTCTATGAGCCTGATATGCGAGCATCAGGCTACCATCAACAAACGGTGGTACATCTATTGTTTTGATTTGTGATCAAAGATCAGATGTAGGCCTACTTTAAAGAGAACTGATTGAAAGTGTTCCTAACTTTATTGAAAAGAATTACCTAAAATCCCTGTTATACTATCAACTTGTTGATGCAACTTGTTGACCATATGTAGATAGCATGGAAATGTGGTGCTGCTATCACATACTAAAGTAGGGTATGTTGACTCAACATTGACAACCACGGCAGTAGGCTATGTTGACAAGAAGTTGAAAAAGTTCAACTTTTGAGAAATGTTGACCAGATGTTGATGATGTTCAACCATGGCTGGGCGACATTTACATAAACAAAATACTATTTACTGTTAGGCCTACATTACTTCTATTTACTATTACAAAATACTAGGAAAACGCTTAAGTCCCGCCGCGTTGTTGGATGAGCGTAATATTGGTGCATTGAGCTGCCATCGTGTTATGCGGATTTTCTGTTGTTCTGTGAAAAAATCATTACTTAGCCGAAGATTTTTTGTAAATTAAATTAAATAAAATTAAAAATTAACTTAATTTTTTTTAATAAATTGTAATTTTTAAAGAAGAAAAAAATCATAGGCTAAAATTGCAATTTTCATAAGAAATAATTATTCAATTGCGCTCAAATTTAACACGAGTATATTAATTCATAAAATTAAGGTTCTATGAAAAAATCATTACAATAGGATAAAGCATGTAGGCGTTATAAGTCAAAGAATTGTTTTAAAAAAGAAAAAAAAAACGTAAAATTTTCTATTTTCATGAGAAATAATTTTTCGATTACGCTCAAATTTCACACGAATATCTTAATTCATAAAATTAAGGTTCTGTTAAAAAATCATTACAATCGGATAAAGCATGTAAGTGTTATAAGTCGAAGAAATTGTTTAAAAATCGAAAAAAATCGTAAAATTGCATTTTTTATAAGAAAAAATTTCCCGATTGCGCTCAAAAACGTGGCAGTTCTAAGTTCAGAGATTTCGAAGGCCTCCATAAAATTTCATCGCAATCGGAGTATCGGTTTAGCCGGAATCGTGTTAACAAACACACAAAAATACAAAAAAAAAAAAAAAAAAAAAAAAAAAACATTCCGGATTTTTTTCTCCAGTGTAGTGAAATGGAATCTTCGCTTCGCTCGCTACGCTCATCCAACTATTATTTACATAAACAATAATGATTGTGTGAGTAAAAAATACTAAAAACGTTTTCCCAAACAAGATTCGAACCGATGACCCTTCGCATGGTAGCTAAGCGCGCTCACCGTTCGGCCGGCAGCAAACTCAAAGTCGAGGTTGCTTAGAGCGGTAGGCCTACTGATTAGCCCATCAGATACGCACACAGACTCAAGATGAACATGACAGTCTTTGGGATGCCAATTACAACACTTTCTTTTAAAACCTTCTGCCAATACTTTTTGAATGCTATTCACAGCTGTATACAGCACATGTACGTAATTAAATTACTATCCAGTATCCATTTTGGTTTGAAACAGTTTCGAGGTGACAGTTCTCTGGACGGAATGTTCCAAATCTCAGTCAACAGTTGATGGAGGTGACACACACAGAAAGTTGTCTTGTCAACAAGTTACGCCAACAAGTTGATAGTGTAACAGGGCTTTAAGTTCAGATTGTGGAACATATTTTAGATGTTGCACAACCTGTGTTGATTGTGTATCCTGCAGCCAGTTCAGTTTTATTGGCATCCTTATCGGTAGAGATGTGCAAAAATGTTTTCTTAAAGTTTGAAAATTTGCATCTTAAAAATAAAAATTAGTGATTTTTTGATAATGTACAACTTTAAAAAAGACTAGTTTTAAATTATCAGTATCACAAATTCCAGGACAATTTATGATTAATTTAAAAGAAAAACATGCACATGAGAGTGAGAATCAGTTTTAATTTTAAAGGCTCAGTCTTGTCTTGAAGTCGTAACAGCTACCTATTTTCTTCCATGTACTGTTCTACGTAGGCCTACGTAGCAAAAAGAATTTTCAAAATCGGTTGAACGAAATCGGATTTATTTACATTTGAACCGAGGCGTGCTAAGACTACGTGTGACATCACTTGGGGGAGAGAAACGAGCTCGGCCGGTCGCCCGCTACCTGCAACCTTCAGACACAGCGATGTCTGCGCGAGGGAGGCCGTATCGTGTTGAGGCGATCACACCATGGATCACACAAACATAGGGAAAAACATATTGTATCATTCTTTCAATCAATGTATTTTGCAAAGTTACTGTTTATTGTAGTGAAGGAAATCGTGTCTTATTGATAATTATTTGTAACGAAATGCCACGATCATTATTATGCTCATAACTATACATCCGAATAGACGCAACACGTGTTCACCATTGTCACAAGATTTCAAAAAGAACACAAATATACAACATAAATATGTAACACTAAATATGAACACACTAAAGCACAAGGTACATGCAGATTTCTCGTAAGTTTTCATTACCCGAGTGATCGCCTAACACTGTTGGGCTCCGCCAACCCCCTACCTGGCTATCGGTATGCGGGCGGGCTCACGCCAAGTGACGTATCGCTAGGAAGGGTGCAGCTAACAAGGCGCGCGAATAGCTTCAAAACTTGTTGGGCGATTTCGTTGCATTTTTTTCTGATCTCTATGATAACATACTGTACAATCTTTTTAAAATTCAAATGATGTTTGAAGAGTGGACTGGGCCTTTGAGCTCAGTTTCAGCCTTCAGTTTTCAAAGTTTCTGACATTTTTTACTAGGATTAATTTCGACTACCCGGCACCTGCACCAAAATTACAAAATTATGCATTTTTTGTGTAATTTCAATATTTTGAGCTTACTCGCGTACAAACAATTATTACGATCTTACAATCGCGTTTTATGATCAGGCATCTCCACCATAGGCCCTATGTACCAGCCAGGATTAATTTAATTTCGACTACCTACCCGGCACCTCCACCAAAACTAAAAAAAAACTTCGCTAGAAATTTCGTGGCCTAATTCGCGCGTTTTTGACATCTTTGCTAATTTCGCGACTAGTTTGCGGTATCAACTAAAATATCGCGAAAATTCGCAAATTGAAAATTGGTACCATTCAATCACAATGCAGGTGATTCATGTAAAAAATCGCGAATTTCGTTCGCACCATTTTTGCACATAGCTACTTATCGGTTACTTTCAGTGGTGTATTGCTAAAAAAAGAAGTGCCGGAACGCACTATGTACGATCGATTTGTAAAACACGTGCATATGATACCAGGCAGATTTTTTTACATTGTCAAGGAGCCAAGGGGTGCAGTTATCAGTAAGAACTAGTACAGTTGACGTTGAGTATTGCGTTTATGAATAATAAAAATGTCACATGATTAAACCCACCCTCATAACTGCAAGGACGTTATTACTAGGTATGAGGTGAAACAATGTTTTCCAAAGTTGATCCACTGGACGTTCTGGGTGCTTGACTGATTTCATCTGAATATCAGTTGCCGAGCGATGATTCCTCAGCCACTTGAGAACGTAATTGTCTGGTTTCCACTGTTCAACCATAGGTCCGTGAAGTTTGACAAACATAAGATTTGATGCATGGGTAATTAGTAATTTTGATCTCGTGTCCGTTATTTAGGGATGGGATAGTGTACACGTGTAAACATGTAAATGTTTTAATGCGTTAACACGTTTACTGTTTCTACGAAAATAATAAACGTGTGTGTGTGTCTATGTTGTGTGAGGCCAGCCGCCGGCCGCCTCTCGTCGCGCCGTGCAATCGGTGCATGTCACGTGACTTGTTACATGCCGCGCATGCGTGCACTCGCGCAAGTCGCTCAGTCGCTCAGGGAGCGTAGTGCGGCGGCGTCTTTATGACGTCAAGCAGCGAGCCGTAGCTAGTTTTAACAAGGTCAATGAAAGATATGCCTATCTATCTACCCCTCGCTTTTGCTTTGATTCCACGTTGGCAATAATTGAACACAAGAAAATAGAAACCCTCCTAGGTTGGACACAAAATAAAACATAATACACACTATTTTTTTAAAAGCAAGTAGGTATCAAACATTACACAGTGTGCGTGTACACACACTGACAGCCTAGAGTGTGCACGTTTAGGATAGTACACGCATTTGCCCATCCCTAGTTAGGGCTGATCTTACTAATCAGTGCTCAGTAGGCCTAATGTTTTGTTATTTATTATTCCTAGATTAGTTAAAGTTAGTTAGTTACATTTTATTTTTTCTCACAATAGGTATATTGATCTAGCATGAATTAAAATCAATAGGGCCTACGTATATAATTTAAATACAATAAATACAAACACATACGCAAATAACAATTTACATTACATACTAAACGTAGTATGCAACTTATTAGTTATTACTTATTTACTTAGTAATAATAATCAAAAACCCGGTTCCAACATAAGTAAGGTCGGGGGGGTGACGTATCACCAGTTTCTTGGGCTGTGGACTTTCAGTGCTTGCTAGCCAGGCTCAACACCTCCTCATCTACTTCAATGTCTTCTATTACAGGCATTTCTACCAGTTCTCTTCATTTCTTTCTATCCTCCCAGAGTCTTTTTTCATTAATTCTATCCCATGATTTCCCTCTTTCTTCAACGTTCCATTTTATTTGGTCCCTCCATCTATCTCTTGGGCGTCCAACTTTTCTTACTCCCCCCCATGTGCGTTCAAATTCTCTTCTTGGGATTCTATCTTGTTTCATTCTTCGTACGTGCCCATACCATCGAAGTCTTTCTCTTCCTATTTTATTTCCTAGACTTTCCACTCTTAGTTTGTTTCTTATTGTTTTGCTCCGTACCTTGTCTATTTTTGTTAAGGCTACAGAACTTCTTAAAAGTCATCTCTGCTGCTGTAATCTGCTGCTTCCTTCCTCCTATTCCATGTCACTGATGCATAGATATTATTGGAGGAATACATTTTGTATAGTGCATGCACTGGATAAAATCGATCACCAAACAAAATCACTTCATCCTTGCCATGTCTAGCTGATCTTCCTAAGCTTACATT
>JAMZAV010007934.1:0-30713 GCA_024449915.1 Sweltsa coloradensis | reverse complement strand
AATGTATACTAACCAGATTTGCACCCTTTGTCTTTTTTCACAAATTTACCACTGTGCTGGGAGGATTACCCTACCAGTCACTGGTAAGTGATAGGACCGTGAATTTTGTCTAAAACACTCAGAAGAATGATCTAAAAAAAATGGCCCGGGGAAAGCCCTCAAAAAATTGCTTGCTTATAGGAGAAAGAGCCCAACAAACACACTGATACATTAGAAGTTCCCAATCGTGTCATTAATTTTTCACGTCAGTTAGTGGAAGCTGAAAGATATCTTTCCGATATCATTACGAGACACATGCAGCATAAATCTTTCACTGATTTCCCTATGAACATCTTTTTAAATCACTAGTTGATACAATGTTTTTAGTAATAAGGTTATTGTTAAACTTTATCTGAATTTACATTTAAGACGTAAAAACACGTAATTTATTTTGTATTTTTCAGTAATTCCCTTTAATATAAGCTGTCAATAAATGATTTTCTAAAGACATCTTCCCGATGTCATTACGAGACACAGTAGAATATTATCTTTAACTGACTTTTAAGAACATCTTTTGAAATCATTAGTTGATACTATTTTTTTAGTTATAATGTGTTTTTGTTAACATTATGAAAATATTCATAATTTAATACCCATCACCACACAATTTTTTTCCCAATTTTCGTTAAATTTCCCTAGAATTAAAGATGTCTTTGATTGATATTTTAAAGACATCTTCCGATGCCTTTACGAGACACGTGCTGATTGTATCTTAATGACATCCTAAGTACATCTTTTAAAATCACTGGATGATACACACTTTTTTGTAATAATGTCTTATTTGGATGAGCGTAGCGAAGATTCCATTTCACTACACTGGAGAAAAAAATCCGGAATGTTTTATTTTCTTTTTTTTCTTTTTTGTATTTTTGTCATTTTGTTAACACGATTCCGGCTAAACCGAAACTCCAATTGCGATGAAATTTTTATTGTCCAATTATCCAATTAGTAGTTTAAGGGCGCTTCAACGGCAAAGATTATTCGCGCCCCTCCTGATTATGATTATGATTTCGTAAAAAGGTGGTGTATACGTGTCACACACACAGGGGCGAGCTGTGCACGTTTACGAAGACAAGACAATGACGACCGCGACGTGAGAACCCCTTTCCTCCTCTTACCCGTGGCTGGTTCTGCCCAGCATGCGCCCCTCTTCCCCCCCGCCTAGGTTAGAGTGGTGCATTATGACCTAACGGTTGACGCGTCCTTACTCGAAATAAACCAAAAAATAAAATCCAAAACAAAAAATTTACTATAGCAAAAAAGCTCTAAAAGCGCTTTTCCCAAAACTTCCACTCAACTTTTATAAAAAAAAAAAATTGAAAAGTATAGGCCTATACAGACATTACCAAAAATTTCAGGTTTAACAACCGTTGTTCCCATTCGAGGGAACGAAAATTAACGAATTAGGTTAAGCCAGATTATATTACCAAACAAATCCCCGGATTAATTTTGTTTATGTTTTAACCCATTTTTAAACCCATCACTGTTGATTCAATATTCTGGTAATAATAAAATGTTTTTGAGCACATTCTGAATAATACATTCATGATTATGAACGTTAAAGTAGGTATATTATTTTGTATATTCACTTCTTAATCAAAATTTATGATGCCATTCAATGATAGTTTAAAGATATATTTTCTAATTGCAAAAGTAACATAACATCTTTTGAAATCATTGATTGATACAATATGTTCTTTTTTTTTGTAGGGCCCATCTATACAATGATCAAATTCTAATTAAGGTGATATTTTTTTTAAGGAACTTTTTTATTGGGCAGGGAAAAAAACTAACTTTTAAGATTTCGAGAATTGCAGAGTTCTCAATTTTGCTCTCAACTGTCTTCAAACCACAAAAAGGAAATGAACTGAAACACAAAGTAATTAAAACATAAAATAATTAATTCTTAGAAAAGGGGCCAACAAATATGCTAGAAGACCCCGAAGAATTTACAAGTGTTTTTTTTTGTATGAGCGCGCGAAAAACGCCGCAGACCTCCCCGCGCGGGCTCCATCTCATATGCCGGTAGCGCGGCGGGGATCTCACAGGCACCGTGTCCGAGTGGAGGGAAAGGGGTTCGACTATGGAGGCAGGGGTCCCGGGTTCTAGTCCTGGTCTTGGCGATATAATTTAGATATGTGATTCTTCTCTATACAGGTCGATCAGGTTTCCGTGGTACACTCTCAGTCAAAACAAAGTTCGTAACTTCGGAGGAAATATTACTTTTATAAATTTTCTGCCATTGATGGCTTCATTGCGTGGCTACTAGATCGCGTAGTATTGCTTCCGGGGGCCCTGATTCCTATTGACATCATAAGGATATCATTTAACGATATATCTTACCGACGCCATAAAAAAATTTTCTAAAAAATCATAAAAAAATGACCTTCTAATGACATCATTACGAACCGTATATGTGGGACATTTTGAGAAACTGAAGACATCGTAATGATATCATAGTGAATCATTAGTGACCCCCTAAAGATATCAGTGAATTTATTACAGTGACCTCTTAAAAATAACATCAAGACTTCACTTTGTTTGCTGGGAGGGGGGGGGGGGTGTACTAAAAGTAGTTGATAAAAATAAAAAAAAAGAAAAATCTGTATTAAATATTATGTTTAGAATGCCATATTAACGTGTATTGTAGATTTAAAGGTCTAAACTTTAATTTTAAAAAAATAAAATTTCACCATATATGTAAATCTGATCAGATTATGCGCCTATATCCCATTTCATAAATTCCTCAATATTACGAAAAATGTATGTGGGACACTTTTTGCACAAATTTTCCAATATAGAAAATTTGGACAAAAACAAGATTTGTGATACTTTGGTACATTTTACTCAATGGACTTGACCATTTTAAAAAAATTCACCAATTTAAGAAATTGTATCGTGTGACCACTCATTTTGTTCAAAATTATCCCAATAAAAGAAAAGGATAAAAAAATTTTTTTAACACTTAGGTACGTTTCACTAAAGGGGACTTTGACCCATTTTCAAAATTTTTCTCAATATTAACGAAAGTCTATCGTGTGATGACTCGTTTTTCTAAAATTATCCTAATAATATACAATTTAGGAAAATAAGATTTTGTCGTTTTGGGGTAGGAACTTTTAAAAAAGAACCTTTCCTGGGAAAACGGTTTTTTTTCGGGAATTTTTTAAGGAAGGGTTTCCCATTTTGTTAGGGGAACTTTTAACAAAAAAGTTACAAATTTAGGGTAACTTTCAATAAATTTTTTAGAATTTCCCTTTCACACTTAGTGATGAAAAAACCCACCATTTTTATAATCTGAAAACAAATTTTTGCTGATACAATAAAAAAAATTAGTTGTTTAAAAGAAAGTAGTTACTTTTTAGGAGAATTTAACCTCGTTTTGATGAATTGTTTTTTGCTAGCGACGAGGGGGCTAAAAAATCGCACCTAAACCCTAGTAACATAATTTATCGATAAAGGAATTTTTAACAGGAACTTTTATATTTCGGGAAAACTCAAAATTTCCTTTTTTTTGTGAAGGAACTGTAATTTTTAAAAAGTTCCATTTGAAGGCCAAGAAAATTTAACTTTTAAAAGTTCCTTTTTTGCGGGAACTTACCCAACACATTTTGTCATACCTTTGGTACATTTTCACGAATGGATTTTGTTTGTATTTTCACAAATTACTCAATATTTACGAAAGTGTCTTATGATCATCGTTTAGTTCAAAATTACCTAATATTAAATTTAAAAAACGAAAAAAGATTTGTCATGCTTTAGGACTTTATCATTAAATAATTTTGACCCCTTTTTACAAGTTTATAAATATCCCCCCCCCAAAGTGTATCGGTGACCACTCGTTTGGCCCCCAAAATTATTCAAAAAATCGAATAGTACAACAAAGTTTCTTCACACATTGGAAACATATTTTGTCATCACTTTAAAAATAGAAAAGCTTAATCAAAAAAGTTATTAAAAAATGTATTTTTTATTACTTAACGGAATTACTGAAAATATTGCTTTGAAACAGTGTTAAATTTGGTAAAGTAGACTCCCCTTTTTTAGTAATCCCCCCCTTGTTTCATAAAACCCATTAAGAGTAAGATTTTAAAAAATGCAAGCATAAAATTTAAAAATAAACATTCGCGGGTGTTTTTACCATGGGGTCGCATTCCGTTACGAAAAAATACCCAAAAAAGTTCAAATATCAACCAAAATGCCAACATCTTTTTAAACTTTTTAATAATTTGCATTAGACCAGAGTTAATTAAACCAACGCAACAAACTAATGAAACACCTTTTGCCCCCCCCACCCCCACCCCCCTCCCCCCCACACCGCACTAACGTATTTGCACAGGAATACAGTCAAACGCAGGGGGGCGTGGACAATTTAGCCACAGTCAAAAAGGGGTCCCCCACGACGACCCTCACATACCAGCCCAAAGTATTCAGGCCAATTCAGAACAATTCTGAAATTTATTTTGTGCTTTTTTTAAAAATTTTGGGGGCTAATTCTTTCACAATACTTATATTAAAAAGAAAACAAAGTTATAAATCCATACAAACGGAGGACGATTGATGAAAAACGCCATCCATCAACGTGCTGTTTAAAAAGTACGCAACGCGGCAGTTTCACAGTGCATAATCAAACATCTAAAAGTATTTTTTTGATCCAATAGGTGTGTTGAACTCGACTACAAAAACCCCCAATTTATTAGGCTTGTTTCTTAAAAGGCTATTTTACGCTTATTTTAGAAAATGGGTCAAAGACCTTAATTGTGGAAAAAGTACCCAAAGGGGTTAAAATCTCATTTTTGTCCCAATTCGTAATATTTTGGATAATTTTGAAATTTTTAAAGGTGTCACAAGAAAAACTTCGTTTAAATTGAGTAAATTTGTGAAAAAAAGCATCCAAAGTCCTTCAGTGAAAATGTACCCAAAAAATGACGAAAACTTATTTTCGTCCCAATTGGATATTATTTGGATAATTTTTAGGGCAAAACGAGTCATCCACGATAGACTTTTTGTTAATAAAATTGAGTAAACTTTGAAAAAGGGGTCAAAGTCCATGAGTGAAACTGTACCTAAGGTGTTAAAAAAATTTTTATCCTTGTTTTTATTATTGGCATAATTTTTTAAAAAAAACGTGGGGCACACGATACACTTTCGTTAAATTGAGTAAATTTTTTGATAAAGGGATCAAATCCTTAGCAAAAATGTACCCAAAGCATCACAAAATCTTATTGTAGTTCTAATTCGTTATATTAGGAGAATTTGTGACAAAAAGAGTGGTCGCACGACACACTTTCGTAATATTGAGAAAATTTATGAAAATGGGATATAGGTGCATAATCTGATCAGATTTACATATACTATGGTGAAAATTTAATTTTTTAAATTAAAGTTTAGATCTTAATCTACAATACACTTTAAATGGCGTTCTAAATATAATATATGAATACGGATTTCTTTATTTTAGTTTTATCAACCCCTTTTAGTACACCCCCCCTTTCTCCTATAAGCAAGCAACTTTTTTGAGGGCTCCTCAGGCCAATTTTTTGAGAACATTCTTCTGAGTGTTTTAGACAAAATTCACGGTCCCATCACTTAACCCGTGACTGGTAGGCTACTCCTCCCAGCACAGTGGGTAAATTTGTGAAAAAAAGACAAAGGGTGCAAAATCTGGTTAGATATAGGCCCTACATAATGGTGATATATATTTTTTTTATTTAAATTTGGACTTTTATCCATAATATGTAATAATTTTGTAATCTTAGGATCAAATTTAATTTGATTTTGCAATTTTTAAATATTTGAAAAATGCTATTTTTTCAACCCCTTCCACCCCCTTAACCGGATGGATTTTTTCATGGCTCCTCGAGGCAATTTTCTTATAATATTGTTCTGTGTATACAATCCAAAATTCAGCCCTCTACCACAAAACCCCTAATTGTTAGGCTAATCCGCCTAGCTAGAAGGCTGTGACTTCCAACCATTAGCTAGTGTGGTGGTGGTGATGGGATTGTTGATGTGAACAAATGAATGGGCATTCCTCTGGACTCCTGGTTTGGAGACAAAATGTTATTTTCTGTAGTTGTTCTCCAAATCTGTGAAACCTAATGTGAAACTCAATAAATGTTATTATTTATCTTTTTAATCGAATAAAATAATATACTCATTATGACTTCCATCCATGTCCATTGACCAAATTGGTATGGCGGTAATTTTCCGATGATAAATTAGAAATGTTTGTTAAAGTAACCGTGTAAAACTCTAAATGAGCAAGCACCCCCCTTGAAATTAAGAGTTAAAGGAAAACCAGCCCCATGGTTAACAGCAGATATTAGGAAATCCATGCATAGGAGAGACCACTTGCGCAAAGAATTCAGAATTTTTAGAAGGCCATCAACGTGGGAGGAATACAAGAAAGTTAGAAAAGGTAAATAATCAGATTCGTTTTTCTAAGCGTGAGCATTTTTAAGTCTTCTTTTGATAATGATATTTCTTCAAAATCTTTATGGTCAGTTTATAATAAGTTGACAGGTAACAAAGTGAAAAATGAGTGTAGCATAGCCTCATTGACAGAGAATGGGGTATCCTACACGTCTAATCCTGACATTTGCTGTTTGTTACAGAAAAGTTTTGTTGTGAACGATGTAGATTTTTCCAGTGAAATTGGTAAGTTTAAAAGATTTAA
The DNA here is from genome assembly GCA_024449915.1 of Sweltsa coloradensis. Lineage (NCBI taxonomy): Eukaryota > Metazoa > Arthropoda > Insecta > Plecoptera > Chloroperlidae > Sweltsa > Sweltsa coloradensis. The sequence continues at coordinate 23,995 of JAMZAV010007934.1, read as the reverse complement.
ATAGAAAAGAAGCAGATGATCTCCCGCATGTAAAGGTAACTAATGAAGAAGTCATTTCAGCAATTAAACGCCATTAAAATTAAAAGCTCGACAACACTTCAAGAGATTCCATGCATAGTATTCAAGAAATGCGCATCAATAGTCGGATTATTAGCGTATCTAATTTCCCATTTCTTTCTTGTAGGTGATTTCCCAACACAGCTGAAATTGGCAAGGGTAACACCTATTTATAAGGGTAAAGGTAAAAAGAGTGATAGGATTCTTATCGACCTATATCAACTCTTCCAATTGTAGGGAAAATTATTGAAAATATTTTGCACATGAGGTTATTACATGAAGTGGATGCATCTGAAGGTTGAAGTGAAAACCAACATGGTTTTAGGAAAGGTAGATCAACGCAAAGTGCCCTTCTAGCATTTACAGATTTTATCTATAAGGGATTGACAAGCGGAATGGTAAGGTTGGAGCTGTTTTGTTGATCTTAGGAAAGCATTTGATTCAGTACCTTTTTTACCTCTTTTAATAAAACTAAAAACCAGGTTTAACATAAGTCCTTATTTGTTATCAATATTGGCGGATTACTTTTTAAAATAAAATGTTTATCAATCTTGCAAAATATAGTTCAAAAGTATTCAATATATTTTGTGGAGTACCACAAGGATCAATATTAGGACCCCTTTTATTTATTCTTTACATAGATGATATATCTACTATAATGGGAGGAATCAATTATATTTTATATGCTGATGACTTGGTCTTTTATTTAGAAGGTGTGGATGTTGAAGAGATCGTAAGACGTCTTCAAGAAGTTTTAAAGAGGATGGATGATTGGTTTAAAACTCAGGAACTTGATATTAATTATAGTAAAACAAATTTTATGATTTTTCATAAGGCTAATGATAGAAGCATGAATGATATTCATTTGACGTTGAATTGTAATGGTAAGCTAATTTCTAGAGTATATGAATTTAAATATCTTGGAGTTTTCTTAGATTGTAATTTAAATTTTAAGAAACATTATGAATATGTATGTAATAAAGTATCATCAGCAATAGGAATTATAAGTAGAAAAGAAGAGGTTTGTAACAGAGAGAATGTTAAAGTTACTTGTAGATTCTTATATTCACTCTATTATTGATTATTGTTTAGTGGTTTGGGCAGTAAGACCTTCTACCGAATATGTTGTACTTCAGAAGAGAATTGACCATCTGTTTGATTCAATTCCTATAAGCCAAGATTTACAATCTGATTGCTTCACGATTGAGGAAAGAATGAAATATAGCGTACTGGTAAATACATACAAAGTATTGAAAGGTATGTATTCAGGTATTTTACCCAATATTTTTCAATTTGTTGATCGTGATAGAAATTCTATTCTAATGAACTCTTTGAAAGTTCCTAAATTAAATTCTGAATCATTAAGAAAGTCATTCTTGTACAGAGGAGTATCCTTTTGGAATTCAATTTCTTATGATATTAGAAGCCAGTTTACTGAGCTAGGAATAGTACAATTTAAAAGTAAAATTGAAGCAATGATAATGAATCGAAGAACAAAGAAGAATTGATTTTTACTATTTATTTGTGGGCATTGTCACTGTGTTTATGTAATGTTAATTTATATTCATATGTTCTTATTTATGATTTTGCTGTTCTCTTTGTTTGTTTATTATTGCTTTGATTTTGATGTATTCAATGTATTTTCAATTGATATTTTTCTGCCTAGATTGTCTGGTTGCCGCCCACTGGTGGAACTTGCAACTTGAGTTAGGTGTCCTGTATCATTGCTGTGATCAGTTTTTGACTTGAAAAAATTTTAAATAATTATACATATATCTGATATAATTATATATTAAAGTCAAGATCTTTTGTACTAAATTGTTATCAAGATTTGAACACAAGAATGATGGTTGAACACAAGAATGAAGATTCGCGTTCGGTGGTTTCTTCCGCGAAAGATTGGTTACTCCCTGATTTGCTGTTCCTGATTTTTGGCAAACCTCATATTCGTTGAGTGGGATCGTCTAATAAATCAGTTTTTTCTTTTCGTTTTTCTTTTTTAATGTTTTTTTTTTCTTTTTTCTTTCTTTCTTTCTTTTTTTTCTTTTCTTTTTTTTTCCTTTCCTTTTTTCTTTTTTTTTCTTTTTCTTTTCTTTTTTTTTTTTTTTTTATTCCCCCCCCCTTTTTTTATATATTTGATTCATTTATAAATTGCATTTAATATCCTTTTTATTTGTTATCAAATTTGTTGAGTATTTAATGCATTGTTGTAATATTACTATTTCAAATATTTACTTAAATGTAGTTCATTGTTGTGTCTGCATCTATGTAATTAGATTTATTTAGTTGTCCTCCTTTGTAAATCAGTTTTTATAACTGAATAGGATAGACGTTAAATAAATAAATAAAATAAAATAAATAAACATACCGTCTGATTCAGGCTAAGTGTAGTAGATGTTTCACTACAAAGAAGCAGTGTTGACAGAAACAAATATGTTTGGGGCCTACGTATGCCATCACTTGTCAGAAATAAATAAATTATTAGTCCACTTGGTCTTCCATAAGTTTTTCTCATACAGTCACTGCCTAGCCTACCTATTAGAGGTGGTCGCGTGAGCGTGACTCACGACTTTTCTCGTGATTGTGTGTGAACGTGAATGCTTTGAATAGGTACCGTGAATTTGCGTGATAATGTTCCAGTCACGCGTGTTTCGTGACACGCGTGATCGTGCGTCACACTAAATGCCCTTGTGCGGAACGAGCCCTTCAAATCCTCTAGGCCAGGCCACCCTCGTCTTAACATGCCTTGAGTCGCACCCTGCTCTAAAATTCACCCATGAATACGCGGACGAGAGAGTAATAAACCAACAATCTCTTGAATTTATTGTCAGCCAATCACTTGTAATCATCTCTAGTTATTTATTTGTTCACCACTCTCTCGAGAGGAGCAAGTGTCGACATGATATCTGCCATCTGACAATGCGAACATGACCAGGTTGGTGGCGATCGGATTAGAAGGGTGCTCTTCAAAATACCAACAATTAGGTAATCGTGATTGCGCGTGAGTGCTTGAAAACGCTATTTGTCGTGCGTGAGCGAGTATAGCTACTTGAAAAATATTACGTGATTGTGCGTGAGTTAAATAAAAATTATGTTATTCGTGCGTGACTGTGCGTGATCAGAAAATGAGTTTACGTGACGTGAGTGAAAAATTGATCACGCCACCACCTCTACTACCTATATATGTTCCCATGTAGGCCTAAACAAATGCCTACAGATTGTGAAATTTTGAACATAGGTAGGGGAAACTGTCAGTATGATATTAAAATTGGCAGACAAACCCTTAAAAAAAAATTTTTTACTTAAAAATTTTCTGAAAAATAATATAGGCCTACAGTGAATCTTAGGCGTAGGGCTAGGCCTAGACTTAGTTTGCTCATTATCCATTCGTCAGCAAGGGCTGGGTGGGGTATAAATGTGTTTGCTCCAATAGGTAGGGGGCCAGGGGCCTAGGGTAAATGATTCAGGCAAATAGCTGAGTAGGCTTTATTGGTAGGCCTGGGGCGGCGGCACATGGAGGAAAAGGGTGGCACTTGCCCCCCCCCCCCCCCCCTGGAATTTCAATTCAGGAATTAAATTTACGTAATTTACCCCACTTTTAAATTTAGCGGCAAGTAGACACAGGCGATGCTTTCTGTTCCTAGCTAATAGCTGAAAGTTGGATCGAGAATCAATCTAGGGGTACGTCCATTGTTAGTCTTAGGACATTTGGAGTCGCACAGCTTACTTTGTGCTTCAGCTAATCAAAGAAATCCAAATAAACTTAAGATATATTTGGTGAATTATTTTAATTAATACGTAAGGCTTGCAGGGACTAGTTTTGACTTAGGCCTATGTTAATATGGTATTTTAATGTTTGTTTGAATTCACAAAACGTCCACTGCAAAAGTGGTGTAAACATGGGGGCTATTTTCTCCTCAAGTAGTCTTGCTATAGTCATGTATGTTACTCTATCAAAAATTATTAGGCCTATGCATCAAGTTTTCAAAAAGCTAAGACAAAAGTTTAATGTTTAAAGCAATGTTAGAGATCTTAATGAATATAAGCTGGAAAGTATGTTAGTCTTAGGACATAACGGACCTCATAACAAAAATCATCAAAAATAGCACAAAATGGTATGTATGACATCAAAGGATACATTAGTAAGTAAGAGTCTATTAACAATCAACATATTAGGTCGCTCTGAAAGTAGAACGGGACTATAGCAATAAAAGTGACGGAAAGAGAAATCACCGTGAGGCTGCAAAACTTGACTGGTCTGAGAATGGGCTAGTTCCCACTCCAGGTTCATTTGAAATCTAGGAAGGCCCACACTTGATTTGGAAACTTATTGAGTAGAAACAAAGATTTAGAACACGGGTACGTAAGGCTAAATTTCTTGGTCCGCTACGGTACAATGCACATCTCAGAAACAAAGATTTTCACTAATGTTAATGTGGCCAGAGCCGAATTCTAGGCATTAGTTTTAATGTTATCTTTATTGAGCCACCAAAACCAGTTTACTCCCACAAATTAAAAGTTTTTTTACTTTGATATCCTGCCAAAAGAGAAAAAAAAACTGATGCAGGCTCAAAGTATATGACACAAGAGGACTTGGGTTCAAATCCCGCATAAGGCATGGATTTTTGTAATTATCCTTCAAACTCATCTATCACCACTTACCATTTATAAAGCAACAAAATTCATCATCATTATCATCACGATTCCCAGTGAAAAATGATTATTCCAAATAGGCCTAACCGCAACATAGAGTACTGGTTTCCGACTAGTTTACTGACGGTGTTTAGAGTTGAAGAATCTCCCGACTTTTATTTCTATTTATTGTAATTTATTCTTTGATAGAATTTTATGTACCCTAGGAACCTAGAATGCAACTTTAAAATTGTAGGTCTATTTAACTTGTTACTTGGTTAGCCTATTTTAATAACTTGACCTTGGGAAGGGCCGAAGCCAAGAACTAAATGATTAAAAAATAATTGTGTAGTAAATAATTGGCTGAAGCAGATTATCTCACTAGGAGGTTGACTTCATCACAATACGTAGCACTTGAACTGCAGCACACTTACAAACATGATTTAGTGAAAATATTTGTCTTTGTTAGTCTTGGGACAATAGTCGTTGTTAGTCAGAGGACAACTTTTCCTGATTACTTTAGGAGACATTGCATGTGTTTTTGGAATGATATGTGCACTATTATTTGTTTCAAATGTGTAAAATTAGGAGCACAGAACATTTTAGGGTGATAGATTAGGTCCTTGGAGACTTATTGAAATTTTTTTCATGTTTTTTATATTTTTAGGACACGAATTGCTGGACAGAATAAATTAATTGTTATTAATATGTTAACAATAACACACACAACAAATAATTATGTGTAGCCGAATGATAGACAGACAATTCTAGGGTATAATGTTGCAGTTTGATTTACTTAAAAGTTAAATGTGTTAAATTGGTTTAAAAAAATAAATCATCTAGTTGTATTTTTTACACTAGGCCTAGTATAGAACTAACACGAATCATTTTGTTCTTATAAGGTCAAATTGTAAGTGTTAGAATGGAAACCTGTTCTTTTTCTTGATAAAAACAATTCTGGGTCTTTATCTTCAGTTGACACACAACTTCCAAAAATTAATCAAATTTAAAAAAACAAAACATTTGGACACATTCTGGAAAAACGTACCCATAGATAGCTGCAGCGACCCACCTTATTTAGTCAATGATGGCGCTCAATGGCTCAGCGGGGGGGGTACATTCAATGAAAGACTCTTGCCATGTCAATGCAGGTGCGCAACGAAAGGGATGGACGAGCAGTGCCGTCACTGTAGTGATGTGAATTTTCCCGGAAAGATTCGTTTTGGGAAAGTTTCCATGGAAAATTTCCGGGAAATTTTCCGCAAAAAAAAAAAAATTTCTATGATGTCCTCCATATATTATATATTAATAGAATGACTTTTATTGATTGTATGCATTTGTCAGCTAGGCCTGACTAATAGAAAAAACGAACTATGTAGGTGTAGCCGAATAGGCCTACACCTAACTCTTGTACATTACTACTATCAGTATCGACTATCAAGAGCCGACACTGACAGTGACAAAAAAGCTGTGTTTGGGAAAATTTGAGATTTTGACTAGACAGATATTTAGGTGGTATGTTGAAAAACTCATCAAGCATCATTCAGCATTGCATTTGCAATAATATCACAATTAAATTTGGGTTTTAGAGTTTTGGCAGTACCAAGTACAGTAACATCATGAAATACAAAATTGTGAAATCAGTAGCAGGTCCTAAAACTAAATACATCTTAATGTTTTGGCACAGGGGGATTTTGCCTGACATTAAATGTTTGCAATGAGTTTGAATATACAGTTAAAATTAATATTAAATTTTAAATTTAATGTAAATGATGAATTATTATTATCATCTTAGTCTAACACCTAATGAAGAAATAATTTTAACAAAATAATAAAGAAAGTAGGCCTAGGCCCTACACATCAAATTGAAATCAACTATTTACCATTTTTAAATATAGCAAGTCAACCAGCACTTTAGCACAAATATCTTGGAGCTCATATATCTTAGTTTTTATTGAAAAAAAATAATAAAATATAAAAAATAAGATTATGTTTATATTAAAGAAGTTGAAAATTTTCCGGAAAAATTGGTAGGAAATTTTCAACGGAAATTTTCCAAATCGGAAATATTTCCGACCCACATCCCTAGCCGTCAGTAGTGCTCCTTTGTCCATAGCAACCTGCAACCAGAATGGCAAATCAGACCAAATTATAAAAGTTTTTTAAACGTTATGTGAATCACAGCAGTGCCGACAGTGTTCGTACTGAACAATCAGAGCCTTAGCAACAAACCAACCTGGAGTATCATTTTCACAAGCGCTCTAAACTCGATACGGAAACTGGTAACAAGATTAGTGATGACATCGGGTACCCGGAAACCGATTCCAAACCGGTTCCGTGGGGAACCGGTTCCGACTTTTCAAACCGGTTCAAAAGAAAGTTTTTTTTTTTTACTTAAGTGATGCTAAAGATTTGTAATAAAAAATTGATAATTTAAATTTGATTTGTATTTCTTTTTTGTACGTAACTACGTAATAGCACCTTCTCTTTTCACAGATTGTGAAGTTATTCAGCTATGCTAGGCCCATCCCACTCCAGATTGTACAATAGGCTATGGGTGTTCAAGGACGCACACATTGTTTGAACTTTGAAGAATGCTTTTTAGGGCACTTTTTGACCTGCTGATTGTAAATTGTAGCTTTTAAAAAAAAAAAAAAAAAAAAAATTCAAGAACCGGTTCGGACTTTTTGGACTCGATGTCATCACTAAACAAGATTATGCCTACTTAGTTGTTTTAATTCGTATCTTAACGTAATTTGAATGCAGTGTTTGGGTTAGTTCATTTCAAGGCTTGCCAATGTTGAGGGTGTTGTTTTGTTTTTAGATTTGACATCTACAAGTGCAACACCGTTTCAGTCTCAGTCCTTCGTCCCCCTCGATGTAAGTAATTATTTAAATAATCCCAATTTTAATAAATTAACAAATGAAAATAAAAAAGACCTTGAGAAACCAAGGACACCACCAATACCATCTACTTCCGACTTTTCATCAGACGCTGTAGGCAACAGGAATTTTCGGCTAGCGTGGTTATCACAATAACACTCCCTGTTACAACGAGCAGTGTGGAATGCTCTTTTAGCTCACTTAAGCGAGTCAAAACATGGCTGCGGTCAACGATGTGCTCAGAACATTTAAACGGACTATCTACGTTGACATTCACAAAAAAAGTGTCAATGCACAAAGCTTAAGAGGGTACGCTGAGCATGGCCCAACTCAAATGCGCGCAAACAGGTGTTGAGATTTTTTGCTGAACGGTTGGTAATACATTACCAAATTTTGAATGGAGTTTAATTAAGTACTTTTATATTGATATCCGTAATTGGTTGCACAAAATAGCAGCCTTAAAGATCCATTGCAAGACAAAAGTCCAAAACGTGAAAAAATGGAAAATCCAAAACATGGATTCAATTCTGGAAAATTTCCCACCAAACCGTTTATCTTACGATAAAACCAAATTAACCTGCGCGTTCACATTGATTTAAACGTTGATATCCATTATGCAAATCTGAGTTAAAAAAATCTGTACACTTGGAATAAATTCCCAAAGTTGACCAAAATTGAGTAAATTTTGGTGATTTCACTAAATTTTAATTCAAAATCAATGAATTAATTTAGGAATACTCATAATGGATAACAATAACATAGATTTATTCTTTATAAACGTTTGTGTGAAATTTGATAATGGTGTTATAAACCGTTTACTCGAAAAATCCAGAAAGCTGAATACGTAAACTCACCTCCGTTCTAGCCCAACGTGTAATCGACCGATTTGCTATGGAGCCTTGCCGCTTGCAATTAACATTCAAAACATAAACTTGTCTTCTAATAAATACTGCCAACTTGACCACATCTATTGTTCATACATTACTGTTTATTTATTAACCTCCATGCCCCCCCTGCGAAAAATCCTGTCAACGCCCCTGGGTAGGCCTAGGCCTAACTAAAAAGAGAGCTGCTGGGCTTGGATAGGACTACAAGCGTAAAATTGAAATTGGGCCTGGCCATTATGCAATACTGGTAATTAATCCTCAATGAATTGCTTATTTTCAGATGCCATCCAGTACATGTATACCAGTACTTCTAGAGATTGCCTTCAGTCAACCCCCAAGGCCCCACCCACAAAGAAACGAAGACTTTTACCTACAATGCAAATTGATTCATCCAAAACTTTTAATCATAGGCCTAGCTAGGCCCCTATCTTTGTTATTTTTAGGCCTATTGCTTTTGGTTTGACTTGTACTTGAGGCAGACTAGGCCTATAATAAATACAAAGCATTTAAATGCATCTGGTATCAGTGGCGTTTGGTGCCTTCAAAATCAAGTGGGGCAAGTAGATTTAATTCATGTTTTTCACACACATTTTTTTCTGAGAACTACCAGGACCAACCTGTTCGATTTGGATCCTACCAATGTTCAGCGTAGGGGAAGGAACTTTTAAAAAGAACGCGTTCTTTTTTTGTGAACTTTTCAGTGAACTTACTCTTTTTTTAAATGAATGAACTTGAACTTTTAAAAGTTCTTTCCAAAAACGAACTTTTCAGTTTTAGAAAGTTCATTTGAAAGTTATTTCCGTGCGTCGAGCAGCCGTCGACTCGCCACCGTTGACGCTAAAAACAATAACAAATCGTTGTTCCATCGTAGGCCTACGTTGACGCACGTTCAGCTGACTTTGACAAGGTCACGCACGATTCACCAAGTTAAAACGATGCACGCCAACTAATTCGGAAAAAAAATCTTGGAAGCCTAAAATGCTAACTGCCGTAATTTTACAAGCTGGTCGACGAGAATGTAGTAGAAATCATTAACACCATCAAAGACAGCTCAACACTTTCGTCCGACCGCCGTCAAACCCTGCTACTATACCACCAGCAGAGCTCGAATTTCATAATTAATGCAACTTCTTTGACAAAATAATGCCCATCTCCGTGCTTCTTGTGCGTAATAATATAGTTTCGAAATTTAATCTGGAAGTCGAATTGGATATATTATTATTATCGTAAATCAATTCCAAACATTTTGTTACCGACAACAACATCTGTGTTTTTCCGGGGTGTTTTAATTTTTTTTAAATTTTATTTATTTATTTATTATTATTTTTTTTATTCTTTTATTTAACGTCTATCCTATTCAGTTATAAAAACTGATCAACAAAGAAGGACAACTAAATAAATCTAATTACATAGATGCAGACACAAAAATGAACTACATTTAAGTAAATATTTGAAATAGTAATATTACAACAATGCATTAAAAACTCAACAAATTTGATAACAAATAAAAAGGATATTAAATGCAATTTATGAATGAATCAAATATAAAAAAGGGTGGGAAATAAAAAAAAAAAAAGAAAAAAAAAGAAAAAAGCTCTAAAAGTCTGGCATATTTTTATCTTGCGACTGTATTATGATGACGTGGCTCCATTAGCGGCGTGTAATCTTGTAGATAAGATATGACGGAAGGCTATGCTAATGCATTGAAGCATAATATTAATTTGGTAATAAGATTGCATACATATACATAGGGCCCACAAAAAAAACTTATAGATTTGAAGATTTGTGTTTACTACTCGAACTCGACTCAAAGTCGCGAGTAGTTTGGTACTCGAACTCGACTCGACTTGAAAAAATACTCGCACACACCTTATGTTTTTCCTCGAGTTTTTCTACATTTTACGCCAGCCTTTAAAAAATAGTGATTTTTTTTTACAAAAGAACTTTGAAAAGAACTTAGTTCATATTTTAGACGAACTTGAACTTTTCAAAATGTTAGGTTTTAAAAGAACTTGAACTTTTTAAAAGTTCATTATTTGAGCTGTGAACTGAACTTTTAGAAAGTTCATTTAAAAAAGAACTGACCCAACACTGCCAATGTTAATGATAAATGCTAAAACATTAATGTAGGGCCTAGAAAGTATAAATTATTAGTAGCCTATATTATTATTATTACTAGGAAAACGCTCAGTTGGACGCGTTGTTGAGCGAGCACCGGTACATGCAACATGACCCGAGTACGACATTCCCATAAGGCCCACCACACAGTATAGGCCGAACTGGATATTGATATTGTAGGCCTACACTATATACTATTCCAACATCTTTGCATTGTACTAATTCACATCATGCCTTCTAAAGTGTATCTTTGTAACTTCACTGCCTCCTTCATTTTTTAACATCACTTTTTGAATTATGATTACCAATAAGTCTTTAAGGTCTTGACCGATTTAGCTGAAAATTTGGAAAATAGGAGAGAATGTTTTACTTATTGACCCTGCAAAATTTCATAACGATCGGTACATTTTTTTTTTTTTTTTATTTTTTATAACCAACGATCGGATTTTGTTCAAAAACTATACAGCAACCCGCCTAGGTGGTATGTACATGTGTGCAAAATTTTAGGTCGATCAGAGAAACGGTGCGACCTGTATCGAAGCAGTAACAGAAAAAAAAAAAAAAAAAAACAGACATTCGAGCCATAAGAGTCAAGTGGAGACGCTCGCTACGCTCGCTCAATTATTATTATTATATTATTATTATTATTATGAGAATAAATTTAACTGCAGAAATATAGTGAATTCAAAAGTTGTAAAAGTACCTACTACGTTGTTCAAAATAACTTTTTAACAATATAGTTTGAATTTAGATCAGTTAAATCGTTCGAGTCCACATGTAATATAGATGCAGACAGTGGCGGCTCGTGGGGTTAAAAATAGGCAGGGCACAATATATTTGAATGGACTTGTGTGGGCTACAAGGGGTCTGGGATGAAGCCCCAGCCGGCGGAGGCAAATTTTTTTTGCATATATTTAGCTCCAAGACAGCCTTTACAGCGATTTGAGTAAGGGAGAACTATACACGTAACACAAAAATATTTTCACAAAAACATTTTTTTAGGGCGCACCCGCACCCGTGCAACGTAGCGCGTAACGTCTCCTTAGAACAGCTTTGGGCGTAGGCCTACTAAAATCTTGCCCATCCTGCCGGAGTTCCAACGCTTATTGTGAAGCAAAGATTCGGCTATTTCCGACTAAAACTGACTGCGCAGGCGCAACTTGGTCACGTCCGTAGTACGCTCACTCGAGACTGTCGCACAAAGCAAATGACTGACATTTGGGAGTACACAAAGACGGTTCGCTGTTTCCTTACCGCGCGCGCGTTCACTTAAATGTGCATATTGAAAATACAAACTATTCGATTTTATGTAAATGTGTACCACGACGTCTACAACTCGTATATGTGAGTGATTGTTGGCGTGAAGAGTAGGAGGGGCACATGCCCCAGTGTCCTTATGGTAGAACCGCGTCTGGATGCAGAATATCGTTCCAATAACTACCTACATTAAGTCATATTTTTGCATTTGCAGCATAGGGAACACATATTATTGTTCACATACTGTCACAAGGTTTAGTCGTAGGTTTAGTCGTCGTCGTCGTCGTCGTCATAACAAAGTTGAAAATGTTCATCTTTCTTCTAAACCACAAACTCTTATGACTAGCGAATCAGAGCTTGAAACGTCACTTACAACAAACCAATGAGATGATACCTACTCAAGTCAGTTGCACTACCATGTGAGAGTCAGTTAAGAGACTACTTCCGGTTCCCGTTTTTATCAAGATTTTACGCGAATGATGTCACATCCAAATGCCAAAGAGCTTCGACCAAAAATGACATCTTTACGTGAAGTTCAGTTGTTAAAACTTGAAACCACTCCCTCAAAATCTTATACAACACGACTAGGACTAAACCTTATGACTTTATGTGAACTGGGCATCAAGGTTACATTCAGTGAGAACTTTCACTCGGAAAAAGTCATCGTGAACAGCCACCTAAAGTAAGAGGATAAGTTAGCGTCTAAGTTAGCGGCCTAAGTTGGTTGTGACTTGTGACTTGTGAATGAGCCTTAATACGGCTGACAGTATGACTATCCATGGCCTTAAAAATGGTACTTGTTCGGTTGGGACCATGGTACAATGATATCTCTGTGTGGCTAGGTATGACACTGCGCATCTCCGCCGCGAGTGTGACGTCAGCAAGATCGCAGCGGCCGTGTAAGACGCACGTGTTCATTGCTTCGCTATGTATTTCCAATCTATTTGGTGGACCGCGTCTGGGTTTTTCTGTATACACTATACACACATTATTGTTTATTGATACTGTGCTAGTGACAGCTTACGACATTTCTCCATTAGCAATAAGCTGGCATGGTTTTCATTAAAGTGACATCTCAACTTGCATATACATTCAACTTCAATATCAAAACAGATTCAAGTGCCCCATCTTTATATGGATCTCTCAGAGCAGTGTGTATTCTTCCTTCTCACTGCAAGGACTAGAAGTCTTCATAGAACAGTGCCGTGGTCCAGATATTATCCCTTTCGTGAAAAGTGTAAACAGTTCGCTCGATATTGTGTCAAACATTTTTGTGTTAAGAAAATAAAATTCTCCACCCGAAGTGAATTTTGTTGTTGTTAGTGGGTGAGACGATATGGTCCTACCCTCTTGTTATTAATGTGTATTTTTAAGTGTCCTTCAGACACAGGTCTATTTCGTAAGTTATGCACGTGAGAATTTTAAGTAATTTTAGTAACATAAAAATAGAATTGTAGACGAGGTCAAGTGTTTTCTCAATAGCCAGAGGGGTGTCGGTATGTCTAGACTCATTACAATCAATCTCTTTTTAACATTTTGTAACCCTTATAAACAACCTCAGCTTTTATTTTATTTGTTTAACTTTAGGACTTTAAAAGACTTTAATAGTTTCAGTTCTCACATCGTCTTAGGGTGTTTCTAATTTAGTTAGTTGCCCATAAATATCAAACTATTTCAAGTCAGCTTGCGAGGGGAGCTCAAGGCCAAATTTGGGCGTTCTTAAAACACCCCTAAAAGATCCTAATTGGTTAATTTTGTGTATGACGTAATTTTAAATCAATACTCTGATTGGCTGTTATGCTCAGTCTTGGAAGAAGATGAAAGTCTTCGGACGAACGTTGAGCACTTCTGGAAGAGTGATCGGAGTGACATGGTCAACTTCGTGGAGAGTGATGGTTGTGAGATAATCTGTTCTGGAAGACGGTTGTGTTGTGTACTAGGGACATGACGGAGTTCTGTGGCTGTAATGTTTAAAAGTGACCTATATTGAAGTGAGTGGCGTGTGTTTAAGATGTTAGATAAAAAGAGTGCGAAATTTATTAATATGCAAGGCAATTAAAATGTTTTCCGGCTTCATCGAACATCACAACATCACAATTATATAATGACGTCAATTTATTTCTTGATTCAACAATTCACAATCTACTCAGATCGTCGACTATCTGCAACTATATCCATTGAACAGTAACAACCTTCCACGTACAGTTTGCCCTCCACTAACACCAAAGTCCAGTATTAAGTGCCTAGCAGCCAATCTGAACGAGAGGAAGTCGTCAGCCCCGGTCTTCCATACCGCTACCGGATCATCTACTTCACCCCCCACAACCTCACGCCCCCTCCCCCATAACAAACTTCAACTTCAAGAACTTCTAAACAGGTATTGTTATTTAAATTTCTTATATGGCCAAATAGGGATTATATTTAACTGGTACCTGTCATATTCATTTATTGTATTTCTGTATTTTAACTGTCATTTGTGTTTGTTTCTTTAATCACAATATAATCTCTATTTTGTAAGTTAATCTTTATCTTTTTAATCACCTAGTTCCCAGCTCTACAACAATCACCTAATTTTTATTAACATAAGTACAACAATAATTTTATTTCTTTTAACAACTCAAGTTCATTCAACATCTTGTACTCTCCGAGCCGACGTTGAGCTAGCCGAGGTAAGGAGGGTAAGTGAAATGTCACATGGGTTTAGTAATGGTCGTATGGACGATAAAATGTTGACTTTCCCCGAGTGTAACAACGCCTGTCAGTGTACATAGACGTAATTGATATTAAGGCTACTTTTCGTTTTGCGTGTCCAAATTATAATTTTACTGAACTATAACAAAAGTTATAGGCCTAAAAAAGTAAAAGAACCCTCGACGATTCCTTTACTTTACGTCGCTAAACAACATTTTTTAGAGTAGGCCTACATTGACAGAGAAAATATCAAAATATTTTCACTCACGCGAATGTGCATCTGAATCAGATAAAACAACAGACTGAAGATCGTCCACTTAAAGAACATGCCGACGGAATTTACATTTGTGAGTGCTGAAATGTTTTATTTAATTATATTGAAGTAATATACGCGTCTTTATTCATAATGCTTTAGCGGAGGGCGATGTTAAGTTTATTTACAAATTAATTACAATCAACTATCAAGGAGATTGCTAGAGATTGTATAAGGTTTTAGTGGTTTAATTGGGGGGGGGGGGGGGGGTATACGGCGTATGCTCAAAAGTAAATATTGACCACTCCGTAGGCCCTACCGAAAAAGAAAAATCAGGGTATACGCTGAAACGCTGTTAATCTCTTGGTACAAATGAGGAAATCTAGTGTCGTCACAGAACATAATAATTAAATTTTGCAATCACAACAATCACTAACCACCAACAACACCAAAAACCACTAACAAAAGTGGGGAGGGTACCACTCAGGGATAATAATAAGTAAGATAATCTAATGCTAACTTGCTATCATGATTATAAAGTGAGTAACATATAACATCTTCACTCTTTCTCCATATTTTTTGACGTTTTATCACCACCAGTGATAAGAATGTGTGCCTCAGATTTGTTAATATGTGTGGTCATGACTCAAGCTTGACATTCTGTTCTTGTCTGTATCTGTGGAGAATACAATATTCTTGCTAGTAAGACTACGAGCGGTCGCCGCTCGATATCGCGGCGTTTCCCCGCACACTCGCCGGGAGCTGAGCCGGCAGCCGGACATGATGTTGCCTCGACGAGGTCTCCGCAGAGACTGCGCTCTGGCGAGAGTTGTTGGCACTGATATATACGGAACAGGCTTAAATGCACTAAAATACTCGCAAAACACTCAAAGAATCGGGAAAAATATCCGGGCTGTGTGATCTGGACCCGCATTAGCTGAAGGTCGGGGGGGGGGGGGGAGGACCCCCCCAACCGATTCCCATTGTACTAAGTCATGTACTTTTTCAAGGAAAGAGCGTAGATATACCCATAAATAAATTTTGATGAAAACAGTTGTGCATTATTTGTCCATTTTATCTAGCTATTTCGAATATTAATCCGATTGTTTGTACTAGTAGTACTACCATTACTACTATGTTGTGAAATCTTGTAATCGATGCGTGGTACATTTTTTTAGGTTTGTAATCCTATTTTTTTATTTTTTTTTACTACAATTAAGAAATTAAAAAAGTCCGCCCCAACCGGGATTTGAATTTGATCCTATATTTAGATAATTCTTCTCCACCCAACACATTTTTATTAATCATATTATAAATTTAATTAATGACAGTTTAAAATCTTGTGTTATATCTCGGGTTGGAAGTTTTGACACACCCATTACGATAAAATCACGCAGGAGTTCTTTATTTGTTATAATTTATAAATAAACTATCATTATCCCAAACAAATGGGTAACAAATTGTGAGTCGTGAGTATGTACCGGTATCGTATTACTGCTAATATTAGTAATTAACTATTAAGCTCATAAAACTATCTACCCACATAATTTACTGAACACTATGTACCAGTTACAAAATGTACGATAGATTTAAGTCCGGGCAATTAATAGTTATTTGGAATTTAGTTGACGATGGTGGGATTTTATCACGCGCCGAGCGGCAGCCGGCTAGCGAGGAGCGATCTTGATTACGTCATGCGCGGACTGGACGCAAACGCGTTCACGGGAATGCCAGACCTGGGTAAGGAAGAATATCATTGGATCATGGGTTGGGACTGGCCAACTTTTCATGTTAGGGGAAAAGTAGGCTAGGCCTAGGGGGAGTGGGGGGGTGGGGGCGCAAAGCTCGTATATTTTACAATTATTATCATTATTAATTATTAAAACATACGTGCTTAGCGCCCCCACCTCCCACTCTCCCTAACCTACTTTTCCCATCCGAATTCCAAAGACAGTGTTGAAAAGTTGGCCGGTCCCAGACGAATAAGTACCTAGGGCCTAGGCTAGGCCCTACCTTAAAAATACAATCCCATGCCAGGTGCCTCATAACCTTAAAACAGTTTGAAAGAATTGGATTGGATAACGTCTCATATTTATCTTTTAGGGCAAGCAAGACAAGGCAGTGTCAGAGCGGCCAAATTATAGAAAATGCAACACTCTTACCATTTAAATATTCTACTTATAATTCAGAACCGGATTTTCTTTAGATAGGGCCTAGGCTAGGCCATGGATAGAGTTTTAACAAGACAAATTTCTGCAATTTTCTGAACATGAAGGACATGCCTTCAGAACTTAGCTTCAGAACCAGTTCAGAACATTTCAGAACAACAACAGAAAACCATTGGAAAACAAAATTGCGCGAGTTCTACCAACTTCGTAAATGCAAACTTCTAAAGTCTTACACCCGCGCGATTTAAAATGTCGAATACTTATTTATTTATTTTTATTACGTCCTCATCATCAACGTCAATTCTTCGCAATAATCACCTTCGATGATCGTCGAATTATCATTAGGCCTATACAAAGTGTAAATGAAACTCCAGTAGGTTGAATTGTTATGTACGCCGAGGTCATCAAAGAGATAAAACTAGGATTTTTAGAGGACGGATATAGGCAAAGTACGATCATTTATTAAAGAAGGAAGGATATGGTAGGGGCTAGGTTCAGTGTTATGGTGAAGGTATGAAATGACATAAATAAGCTTTGCGCACACACACGGAGACAGAGAGCGAGAGAGGAGAGAGAGAGAGAGAGAGAGAGAGAGAGAGAGAGAGAGAGAGAGAGAGAGAGGTGGGTTGTGCTGAACATCGACGTAAATATTTTTTTTATAACTGAATAGGATAGACATTAAATAAAGGAATGACATGACCCTTAAGGATTTAACAACAACAATTGATTGATTTGATTTTTGTTGCTTCACTTTTCTATTAATAAAATAATTTGAGACGATGAATGGAGACAGGTCACAGATGAGAGTGAAGGATGATTACAAAAAAAAATTCTTGTAAGGGATTTGAACCCACGTCCTTGTAGAGCCATACGCTTCGGACAAAATTTGACAACAACACAACAATGAGGTTTGGCTTAACGTCAGCCCCTACTGAAGATTAGTTATGTGGCTGATATTGGTAGACGAAAGAAGCTACTCACAATAATTTTATTTGAGAACAGCTTAGCAGGACATAATAATATAATAACATGATAAAATCCAACTCACTCGACCACGGAGTCGAGCCCGGAAATGTTGCTCATGCTAAAGGCGCGATGCACTAGATCCTGACTGCCGGTTCGATACCCGACATCGGCAAATCTGACTTGAGTTTCTTTTTCTTTTACGAATTTGTTTACAGTAGAATTACATTTTTAGACGAGTGAGCGCAGCGAAACGAAGTCTTTATAACGCTACTCGATCGGACCTTCTCGTGACTGTGTCCAATGTCTGTATGTATGTCCGGTCCCATACGGCCGAATGACCAAATAGATTGAGCTGAAATTTTAAACAGATATCCGTGACCAGGTATAACTGAGAACTGCTAACAAAATGAGCACAATCCATTTCGATTTAAACCTACAATAAATAATAAACTGAAAAATAGACCATTGTATAGGAATTCTTCTAATGACAATGGTTTTTGTTTTGAAAATATCACTGCTTCTTAGGTGTTACTCGGTTGCAATAGAGGCAGTGGAAACATATTTGTAATGCAGTTATGCAGTGACAAACTAGGTCTATCAAAACTTGCATGTTCAAGGTACCCCCAAATTCCGCTGGAAGATTGAGTAAACCTTGCAATCTTTACTCGTATTTTGTACTGGCTTTGTTTTCCATAGTATTGTCACAGTTGATGTAGACTAACCTGCGTAAAAAAACAAAAACATGTTTAATATTTTTTAAATACAATCCATAAACTACAAAATCTTATCCGACCAGGGGATTGAACCCAGGTCTCCCACATTCCGGGTATAAGGGCGCCTTAGCCAACTAGACTAGGGAAACGCCAAAGTCGTTGATAGACGAGTGAGTGAGCCATTTGTTGAATACCCGGTATCATTCCCCATACTGGGCTAGATCCAGCCTTAGGTATAGGGGAGGAAAGGGGATGTTCCCGGGTACTCGACACATGGGTCACTCACTCGTCTATCAACGATCAACGACTTTGGCGTTTCCCTAGTTAGTAACAACTAACGATGCAGGCACTAGAAAAACCTGACCGGGGAAAAATCCACGCCTCTCTTTCAGTAGAGTTACTTGGTATTTTGTTGGGATAATGGAAATGACCAAGAGCTGATGGCTTGATCATAACATTTATTTATTTGTTTGTTTCCATATTTCAAAGATAGTACATTGGTTATACAAAAGATACATCAATGTTTATGGACAGTCAAAGAAACAATAAAAGCGGCTAAAACTTCATATACGGTACTCCTCAAATGAATAAAAACAGAGCTTGGTAAAAAGAGTTTCACTTCTCTAATAAAATCTCTATAGCCCTAGGTATTAATATAACATGGTAATTTGTTGTAAAGTTTAATACCGGCATATCTTGGTCCCTTTTCAAACAAAAAACTTTTTGTGGGAAGCCTGCCCAGGGTGCAATTCATGCCCCTCTTCAACTATAGGTATGTTGCGGATAGGATATTGTGAAGGGATGTCCGAGGGCTGTTTGAGAGGACTCAATCCCTTGCATTCGCATTAACGACTAAGAAAAACCTCGGAAAAAACCTTCAGTCAGGATTGCCGGTCTCGACGGGATTAGAACCCGAGACCTCCCGATTCAGAGTCGCGCGCTTTACGCTCGAACCAACACTAGGTCAAAGCACTGTTGTGTTGAGTTGAGGGGTTGGAAGGTAGCCTCGTCTGGTACTGTATTTGTGACAATGTCATTAAAATTACTTTTAAATTTTAATTGACTTCAATTGTTCTAGAATATAAATACAGGGAAAGGTTAAAATGTTGTTATCTTTAAAAATCTTCTTACATGAATCTCTGCATTTCATAAAAAAGCATTGTCCTAAGAAGGTATTTCTGCTTAATTTAAAAACCCTTTGCCAATCAATGGTATGCCCCCACAGTAAAATCCCATAACGTAGGTGATAATAACAATTTACTACAGATAAAATTATTACTTAACCTCACAGAGAATGGAAGACTTATAATACAACATTATTTTATAACATTCTATTTTGATACACCTCCTAGGCTAATCTCATTTCCGATTGTGTTCACACTATTATCATGTATTGTTTACCAAGTTGATAATCACAGTTACTCATATTATAATATGAAACAAGATTTAAAAAAAATTATAACACTTTTTTAATTGTATCAGTCTATTTCTTTTAATTTATGACAATTTTATTTAGTTTAATCGTGAATAATTAGTTGTATTAGTTATTACTTACTTTTACTTTATGTAAAAAAAAACCATCCTAAACCATATTTATAAAATATATTTTTACAATCTAGGAAACGCTCACACTCAAGTTTTAACTTATGCTATCTGTATAAAAATAAAATAAAATAAAAATAATGTTAAACCTGTAATGTAAATTTGTAATGAAACAATTGAATTTTGAACAATAAAAGTAACATTATTATTAGTAGTAGTACAGCGTCAACAACGTTTCTCTACTGCAGCTACTCCTTATTTGGCGTAAAGCGTACAATACGATTTACTGAGAAAACCCTGGGAAAACTTCCAGACAGGGTTGTACGTGGTGGGAATCGGACAGACTAACTCTCGAATGAGAGTCACAACATTACGCTTGGGGTACCTAAAGTAATGAATTTACTCACAAAAACAACCAAGCGTAAAAAAGGCAGCCAAAGTCCTGGCAGACAGAAAGTCGTTCTTTATAATGGAGTGATATAAATTTACTAGGGGATGAGTGGGTAACAAGGATAGCGTTCAAAACAAGCGTCCCAGGGCACCTTGTTTGGCATGTCGACGGCCCGCCCCCAACCCCCGCACTGTACATTTCTTCTATGCCACTGATCTGGGGGTAGGAGAAGCTAAAGGGTAGGTGGAGGAAAGAGGTTTGGTTCAAAATATGGAAGGTCCCTTGGCTTAGAGAGCAAGAAAGAAGGATGGTGGGAATTGAATCTTAGGTGGGCAAACTGTACGTAGCTAGGGGAGACGCTGGAGCTGGGTGGGGGTGGGGGAGAGGGCAGAGTGGACTGGAATGGGTTCAGGAACTCCAAGGGTTCAAAGTTGAAACATTGCCATTAACCTGAGCTAAACAGACGTGATAGATAATGCTTGATGGCTTGTTGGTCTTTGTGGTTAGAGGCTCTGCTTCCAATAATTATAATCAATGTTTCAGGGTCCGAGAACGGTTTTTAACTTCTGATTTGGACTTTGGTCCATCAGTTCTTGGCTTAGGAATGTGTAAACGGATGACTTTGGAGCCGTCCTTGTATCAAGGCACATAATAATTTATTCTGAGGTTATAAAACATTAATTTTAAGACTTTCGCGGCCCGAATATATTAAAAAAGGTCTGAAACGGGTCATTTCGCCGCGTCGCGTGTTTACACTTATACTAGTGTGTGAGTTCGACGTTTCGGAACCACTGTGGGATCCATCTTCCATCTTCCATCTCCATCTCCTCACGTCACACGTCGAACTCACACACTAGTAAGTGTTAACACGCGACGCGGAGAAATGACCCGTTTCACACCTTTTTTTAATTCTAAGGTTGTTCCGAATTCTAGCCTTGTTGATTATGGCACTGTCTGCGAGTGGAATCGTAGCCAGCTTGACTGATCAGTGTTTCATACTAAAATATGCCGGTCTCTAGTCAGTTGTTCGCTTGTCGATGGTGTCGGCGCCTACGGGCCAGTTTAACAGGGTTGGCTTAGTCTGCTTTAAATTTAATGTCCCCCACTGAAAATCAGTTCTGTGACTTGAGTGTGTGTATAGACTCTTTATACGATTTATATATTTATTTGTCACGAGGATAACGATAAGGAAAGAAATATTATGCGTATACATAAGTATAATAATATGTTATAAGTAGTAGAGAAAATGGAGCTAAAATTTTTTTTTTTAAAAAAGAAGAAGAAGAATAATAGGTGACATAATTTGGAGCAATTGCATATCGGAAAAGAAAGGAAAAGAAAAATAAACAATATGCCTACAATCTTGTTACCGACAAATTGGTTGACTGTGGGAAGACGAAACAACAACAAACAACAGAGATTATAAAAAATAGCACGCCACACCTGAATATAAATTATTTTATTTTAATTTGTTTATTAATTTTAACGTCCATCCTATTCAGTTAAAAAACTGATTGACGATAAGACTTAAACACACTCAAAACTCGGATTAGGATGATCACTTAATTGCTCACTTTCTTTTATACCAGCCACTGGTCCTGACTGAATGGTGGTTTTTATCAAGATGATCCTCAGTCATATAGGAAAATGTTGGGATTGGATGCAACGAACAGCCAATTTCACATTCCATGTTCTGAGGGTCAGATCGGTTAAAACTGACGTGTCTACAGCAGGCAAAAAGCTTATTATTCGTTTAATATATTATTATACCATCGATTCAAAATATGAAGATGCACTATAGAATCTAGATAGATTTTCTAGACGACTGTACGCTTGTGCGGTATACTGTCATTGCAAGGGATGTATCGACGAATAAACGTAATAAAATGTACAAGATTATGGAGTCCCTTTAGTTTATAAATCATCACATAAAATATGACGAGCAGAAGAGGAAATCAAAGTCGCCGCCAAATTTTAGGTGGCGGTAATCTTTCAGGCACTTCGACATTTCCGGAATTTGTAGTGAACAGAGCAACAAACACTACGTTTACCAAGGGTTTTAAAGCGAGCTATCTCAAGCCGGCTTGGCTTCAAGCCGACCTCAAACGCTTGGTAAACACTTGAAACCGAGCTATCTCAAACCGACCTACCAAAGTGAACTGGCTCGCTTTAAACGAGCTAGCCGAGCCTTGCCAACTTGATAGGGAGAATTATGAGTATCCACTGGTGCCGTTCTAGAACAAATCGGGCGAGAATTGATGCCTTTCATGCAAAAAAAAGTCATAAAGGCTATATAATATAGCTACAGTTTAATAGTTGGTTTCATTTAATAATTTTGTTTTGGGAAATAAATGGTTGAAAACTGATGTGTTAGTAGGTTCAGCAGACTGTGACGAAATTAGGCTTTTGTAGCCACGCCTCGGACTAGATGAAAGCGGCTTGAGATAGCTCGCTTTAAAATCGTTGGTAAACGTGGTGAGAGCGTCCATGGAGAGCGTCCGAACCTGAATGGATTCGCAACATGCTGTAAGTTGAATAGACTTTTTTTTATAAAACCATAATTAATTATGTTCTTGACGGTTCAAAGTTACAGTAAGTGTGCCTAGCCTAGACCGTGGGCTTTTCGTTATAGCGAAAAGAAAGGTGAAAGTTGTGGATAAATTATCTGGCCCTAGGCCTATAGGGCTAGGCCATTGAATAAGTATGGAGTAAAGTTTGGGTGTCTTTTTACGTGTACCTTGGCCTTGTTGCGTGTTTCAAGAGTTAAGAACATGGAAAGCGTTTTAGCATCAATGGTTTGAACTATCAAAGTTATTGGAAGATATGAGTGCCCATGTGATTTGAGTCATATTGTTTGTCCCATAAAAGATTCTCTTCGCCGAAAATGGCGGTGCATGTCCGCAATTGTAGTAAAGTAGGTAGACTATAATAAGGGAGCAAGGAAATGAGTAGGCCCCTACTTATTAGTAATTTCTCTTTAGATCTATATTCACTCCACCACAGGTTGTAGGCATAGGAGGTATACGGTTGTTTTTGTTGGCGCCATGAAGGTGCTGTGCAACATGTGCTGCATGGTGGAAACGAGTTTCTAGCAGCACTTCCGTGACGTCACAGCCAAGATGGCAGCGCCCACAAATCTCTACTAAAACTGTTATAAAATATTACTTAAGAGTAGAATAGAATACGTGCATATGTATTACACTTAAAATGATATAGACCTGCACAACAGTAACACATCAATTAATCTAAGATAGCTATAGGCCTACTAAACAAAAAGCTTCTATATTTTGACTTGGTAGCATATTTTGGAAAATAGGAAAACGGGTCAGCCTCGGACTTGCATCTATACAACAACCACAACCACAACAACAACAACTCCTTCACGATGGCGGATTTTTTTTTCGCAGGCAGGCGTATTGAATGCTAGAAACTATTTG
>JAMZAV010007933.1:0-38224 GCA_024449915.1 Sweltsa coloradensis | reverse complement strand
AAAAAGAAGCAAGTTAAAGCCGATCTAAGAAATTCCCAAAAAGGCCAATTTTCGCAAATTTCATGATACAAAAATTTAAAAATAAATGTGTTAAATCACAGTTACATAATTTTTAAACGGTAATTTTAGTGTAGTATTAAGCTATAGATTATGTGGGAAAAAAATCTTTGGAATAATAGCCTCTTTAATCAGGAATTAAATAAATAAGATCCAGGAATCGGTCCGTCGGGGGACGGATACAATGGTTTGAATTGTCCTTTAAGTAGATAATTCAAAGCGGAAATAGTAAAAATAACAGAAGGAGGAGGCACTTCAAGGAAATATGGAAATATTGTCTGGGAGAGATATGCACATTCTTTGAAAACAATTTCCTTATGTTGGGATAAAATTTTAGTTTAGTATTTTTGTGAGTTTGGTTCTGAATTGTTTTGGGTGACCAGAATGTTTGGGACATTCGCCGGATTTGTCATCAGTGTTGTGCGATTATCTAGATAATGTTATCTAGATAATCATCTAGATAACATCGTGTTATCTATTATCTTATCTAGATAACATGATTTCAAAGTATCTATTATCTTATCTCAGATAATATTTCTTGTTATCTATTATCTGAATTTTCATATTAGATAACAGTTACAAAAAATCAGAATCAAGTATCAAATGCTAACACGTCGTCTAAAATAGTGTTTGTTTTTTATCATGATTTTCAATGGGAAGATTAAGATAGGCCAAAACCTAGATCGTAATTTAATCTGTTAGCTTTTTCACATGTGGTTTTTGTAAGTTCAATTAGGACTGAATACTAGGCCGCTTCGCGAACACTTATTTTAGTCGCATTGATGGATGAGCTTTTTGTAAGTTTCTAGTATGCGTGGGATAACAATAGAATGCAAAATATCTCGAGGCCCAAAGACTTGCTTCTGTTAGCATTGTAGGTGATTATTGTCAAATTTCTATAATAATCATATATTACTTGTTAATTATACACCTATGAAAGGCTTTTATTGAAACCTTTATTGCTATGAATTTTGGCAACTTTTTCAACTTTTTCTTTCAAAAGGCTGTACATCACTATAATCTAAATGTACAAGTAAAATATGAAGAATGTTGTAGCCCCGTCCGTTTGGTCAGAATCGTCCCAAACATCACAAAAATATTGCATTAAAAATCGATACAAAATCGTAAAAGTACGATATTCATGAGAAATATTTCTTCGATTGTACCCAAAAACGTGGCAAGTCTAAGTTCAGAGATTTCAAAGGTCCCCTCCAATTTGAGATCGCATATGCCGTTTGGCCGGTAGAGCGCGAACAAACAGACAAAAAACTTACAAAAAAACATAAACAAAACACCCGAGCTATTTTTCCAGGGGAGGGCCTAACGTAAGTGAAAAAAATAAGTGAAATTGAAGTCTTCGCTTCGCTCATCCAATAATCAAAAAAATATTACTAATTGGATTGGGTCTAAGACGAATTTTTTGTATAAGTATCTATTATCTATTATCTAGATACATTGCCAGTATATGTATCTATATCTAGATACAATTAATGTCCATTATCTATTATCTGTATCTAGATACTTTTTTAGGAAGAGTATCTTATCTTTATCTAGATAATATTTTTGGTTATCTGGCACAACACTGTTTGTCATGCGATTATTTTTTAACGGGCATTTAACATTAAAAAGGTTAATCCACCCATGATGACCACACAGTCTTGTACACATCGATCTTGCAATATCTAACCCAACCAAAAACGAATTTCTAATTGTTTCGTCTAGTGAAGTTTTACAAATTAGTCTATCTCTTAGCATTTTGTATTTGGAGGCGTGACTCGACCGACAGTGTTGGCTCGGGCAAGTGTGAGATTCTAATTCGGGAGGTCTCTGGTTCAAATCCAGTCGAGACCGGCAATCCTGACTGAAGGTTTTTTCCGATGTTTTCATCGGTTGTTAATGCGAATGCAAGGAAGTGAGTCCTCTTAAACGGTCCGCGGGCATCCCTTCACAATAGGGAATATTCCACTTCCGCCAAATACTGTACGAATAGATTTTTTTGAAGAAGTATTTCGTCCCGATTACAAATATGTACTTTGTTTTTCCGTGAAATAATAATCCAGTGATTTATAGCCGTTTTAAAAGCAGCAGTTTTTTAAAGCGGCAAAAACGACTGTGACGTCAGAACTGTGTTGATCCAACGCCGTCTGGATAAACATACATCCAGACCAAAGATGTTGGAATAGTATTATAGTAGGATCGAGATATACATCAAGACGGCGGTGTTTTAAACAAAGTAGCGCCTAGCGTAGCCTACAGTAATGTAAACAGATGGCGGACATTTTACATTTAACGCCTAGCCGGAAAACGAGAAAAGTTGACATTGCAATCAAAAAACAAAACTGAAACAGTCCTAGGTCTAGGCTTAGACGTAGAAAATTATTTATAATTACAACAGTCTAGGCCATCGTTCCTGTAGGATATAGGCATTGGTATGTGAATACTAAAATTACTCACTTGACAAGCCCTAGGCTAACTTGCCAACCCTAGGCCTGCACGTTCATGTTCTGACACACATCCAAGGAGGAAGGAATAATGTAAGGAGGCAGTGTGGCGTCGTCAAAACCATAGCCACTTTGAACGACAATGGTGGTCGGGCGAAAGCCTCGAACCCAAAGCAAGGTCGTCGGTATTATTAAAGCTCTTTGTCAAAGCTATGAACATTCCAAAACAAACAAAAACGGCAGCACATCAACAAAATTACATTTCACCTCTTTATTATTCTATCTCATTAATACAAGAGTTATTATCAACGTATTAAGTATAATACCAGCTGGTTTCAGTGCCGCCATAGTAGTCGCCATATTGGTCAGCACCAACGAGAAGGAGTAAATACTGCGAAAAACTCTATGTTTTAGTAGCCGCCATATTGGTCAGCACCAACGAGAAGCAGCAATACTGCGAAAAACTCGATCAGAGACGTTCAAAACGGCCACGTTCATTTGTACAGCCACAGATAGCGCATGCTGTCTCCTTACATTATTCATACCTCCTTGCACACATCCCGCACAAAAACCTTACTTTGATGACTAATTAAAGCCTATTGTAGATAAAGAATACCATGATAGTCCTAGGCTATGCAAAAATTCAAGACAAAATGCTCGTTATTCTTCATCACAATGATCTCGCGAAAATCTCCTGTCACATACGAAAAAAGAAAAACAAAAGACGGTGAAAATGTACATCCCTGTGGAGTTGTTTGCGTTGAGCGGATGGGCGAGCACCGCCGTCTGTATGTAAATATGTACAAATATACGTACATTTAGTTTCTAATTGGCCTTGACTCAACACAGTTATGACGTAGTACCGTCCAAGATGGCGCACGCTCGTTTTTGGCGCGCAAACTGGGGGTCCAATTTACTTCTTGTTTAAATTACACAAAAAACATTTTTTTTAATAAAAAAAAGTGCAGTGCTATTAAGACATGAATAAGAATTAAAATAAAATATAAAATATCAAGTGGAATATTCCCTATTGTCCTATCCGCAACCTACCTGGTTAGACACTTGAAAAGGGGCATGAAATGAACTCTGGGCAGTCTTCCGACAAAAATTAAGTTATTATTTAAGTCCAGACTGAATTAATTTATCCGAGGTTTTCTTTAGTTGTAAATGCGGATGCAAGGAATTAAGTCCTATTGAACACAGATTTTTTTTAATTCCGTCGTCAGTGCTATAACATTCTCATACAGGAACTTTTACTGTATGTCTTACATACGTCATTCAGCATATTCAGTGCTATAACATTCTCATACAGGAACTTTTACTGTATGTCTTACATACGTCATTCAGAGTATTGGTCTCTTTCGAGAGTTCCTCAGCATGTAAGCCAATGCTGGGATTGACGATGGAGTCAGCCGATGAGCTACAAGCGAGACTACAAATATCCCGGAGGTCGCGACCACGATGTCCAACGCCAGCTATCTCAACGAGAATGACGGCTAGCATCTCTGGGATATTCTTAACTACCTATGCGTTCACACTTATTACCTATAGTTATTTATTTATTATTTATCATTTTTGTTCTGATATCATACCAAAATTACAGGATGAGACAGGATAGCAGGCCTATTGTGGCCCATCCACCGCAGTGGTCCTGTCCCATTCTTAGCAATTAACATTAATAACATGAATGCTATTATCCTCTTATAAAAGGATGATAATGATAATGTAGACTAGATAATACAGTTAAGCAATATGATAGTTAACTGAAATATCGACATAGTAAATGTAGGCGGTATAAAAATCCATTTATCAGAGCAGTGGTCGTCAACTCTAAGCCAATCAGACAACCATTTTGTCATCTGAAGTGATCTTGAATGTCCTTTTTATGCACATGAAGAGGATCACATAGGAGAAACTGACGTGTACCCTTTAGTCTGGGTATTTTTATGAAATCGTATTTTGGAGCAGTTAAAATATTTGTTTAAGTAATTTTAATATTGCATGCATTCTATACAAATTTGTTTAGATGTTTTTGCCATTTTTGAACAATCACTCTTGTTTCGTGAGGGGTACGTTGTTTCAAGACGTACTGTCAAAGACTTCCCACAGAGGGAGCAATGAATACAACAGTGAAATAATACGTTACTTTTCATTGTTCAGATCTCATTGTTAGACGAGTGAGCGCAGCGAACGTAGTCTTTCCTAACGCTATACTCGATCGGGCCTTGGCCGTGAGCTTTGTCTGTATGTCTGTCCGATCCCATACGGCCGAACGGCCAAATAGATTGAGCTGTTATTTTAAACAGACATCCAAGACCATGGCAACAGGACTGCTTATAAAATGAACACAATCCATTTCGATTTAAACCTACAAGAAATAATAAACTGAAAAATAGACTGCCAATGTATAGAAATTTATTTAACTACAATGAGAAAAAATATTTTTTGTTTGTTATTTACCTGGCTGTGAAATGCCGTGCTCATGCAAGGTCTATCGAATGTTGAACGTCAAGGTACCCCCAAATTCCGCTCGTAGATTGAGTAAACCTTGTAATATTTTCACGTATTTCGTACTGGCTATGATTTCCATAGTATTGTCACAGATGATGGACTACACTGCGTTTTATGCATTTCAAAACATGTTTAATAATTTTTAAAATACAATCCAGAAATTACAAAATCTTTTTCGACAAGGGGATTGAACCCACGTCTCCCACATTTCGGCTATATGGACGCCTTGGCCAACCAGACTAGGGAAACGCCAAAGTCGTTGTTAGACGAGTGAGCGAGTCATGTGTTGAGTACCCGGCAACATTTGCATATTTAGGTAAGTTTGATAATTATATTAGTATAAATAATAGGGTTTTAAAGTTTAGTTAGTGTACGGGCGCGTCAACTGTAAGGCCATAATGCGCCACTCTAGCCTATGATAGGCTAGTATTGAGGGTCATAGAACCAGTGCCAGAATGTCAAAACTCGGTGTTTTTGTGAACAAACTGACCAGAATCCACTGCGATCATGATTTATCTAACGAAACAAACTAGGCCCTCTTGAGTTGAACTCCAAAGGTCATGTGAGTTCTCCTAGCGGGGTTTAGACGAACCTCTACCATGGGTGTGCTGCCATCTAGTAGACATTTTATAAACAAGTGGAGGCAACGCTTCCAACAAATAGCAGGAAACAATTCAGTGATATTCGAAGAGACCGGGTAGCCCACTCAGAGCACCAGGACATGAGTCGCCACGCCTGGGCGGCTTCGGGCTCTTTTTGACCCGGGGCCATTTTTTTTTTAAATTGCTTTTTAGATTGGAAACTATTAATCTTACACGACAATATTTTTATATATTTTTTTAAAAATATTTTTACCATATACTAGACCAATATAACACTAATTATATTTCCGTTTGTAATTTTAAATATGTCGGCCTATGCGTATTTATTACCCCAACAACAAAACAAAATTTTGTAAAAAAAGAAAAAAACGGCAGCCAATCTCTTCATCAAAAGTCTTTGGCTGTGAAAGAAGTTGAGACAAGCATTTCATTCTTTCTCCCTAGTTTTGCATTGAAAAGAAGTAAGATCATTTCGCCTGTTGACGAGCGCCAAGCCAACCATTTTCGTGTTAAAAAAAGTACAAATTTTAAATTGAAAATCATAAAAAAAATACTTGGCCATTAACTTTATAGAGTTCTCGTAATGAACCAAATTCAATGGCCTAGTAATTTTTTTATGATTTTGAGTTTAAAATTTTTACTTTTTTAACCACGAAAATGGTTGTCTTGGCGCTTGTAGCTTTCTTTAATCAATGCGCTTGTCAACAGGCGAAATGATCTTACTTCTTTTCAATGCGAAATTAGGGAGAAAGAAAGAAATGCTTGGCTCAATTTCTATTTCTCTCAGCATTCACAGCCGAAGACTTTTGAAGGAGAGCTTAGCTACCGCTTTTTATTTACAAATTTTTGTATTTGGGGGGATACAGCTAACTTGTAGTTCTTTTGGATGAGAAGTTAGCCGCGCACTTGAGGGTGCCACCTTCACTTGAGAATACATTGCGATACAAACTTGTGGCTCTCTCAATATCGAAGGTTTCAGAGACCTCAATTACGCCTAAAAAGACTAAAGATCATAATCTATTCATTCAATAATCACACTTGGAGGTCATGAATTTGAAAAATGCTATGTATTTTCGTGCATTAAGTCTTGATCTTTTCAGCCAATGGACTTCCCGTATACTTCCTTAACCTTAAACTAACCGTTAGCCCACTGGGTCAAACGTACGGTAATACACTTTGAATATATCTCATTCCATTACAGTTGTGTGTCGCGACACGATCAAAACCCGACTCCAAATGTCACTTGGTTTGACCTGTCAGTACGAGAGTAGTCAGCTCCCCGTACTAGAGGCGAGCACTGGTCGTCCTCACTACCGTCTGAGGCTGGATCTGGCCAGCACGGGCGTGTAGGTTCAACCACGTCCAATTAGGAAGGTTTATCCTTCCTACCTACCTTACGGTTGACGCGCCCTTTAAAAAACTAAACTGCTAGGCCTATAGTTCCAATGCTCCCACAATGTTTACGCCTACCACAGGCAGTACAATGATTTTATGTTTTTGTAGTAAGTTTAAAACAGTTCTTCGGATATGCAAGTTACTTCACTATCAGAAATCTATGAACGCTTGTTGTAGTTTGTTGTAGCCGTCTATAACTGTTTGATTGTTTTATATGGATGAGTCGTAGAATCATAAGCTGGATCCAGGAACTTGAAGTTAGGATATAACGCAAGAAGCGTACACCTCTTACCCTCCCACCACCCACCCCAAAGACATATCATTCTTCCAATAAGAGCCCATTGGCTCGGTGTGAAACTACAAGCATGCACAAAAGTAACAAAGTGTAATGCATTCGACAGAAAATCAGAAGATCAACGCAAGAAGCGGGGGGTGTGATATAAGCCACATTGGTTTTTAGTCAAGACCAAGAGTGAGAACAAATATTAGGCCTAGGCCACCAACATCGTTGACACCTTCTCCATGTAAACATTTATCTACTGTATATTGAATATTAAAGCTCACCACGTAAGAGATAGACAGATATTAATAATACAGTGCAAAGTCAACACCACAATAGTTTATAATATGCAAAGGATATTATTGAATAAGTCAAACACTATATTATATTGAGGATCACAGAACCGGTGACAGAATGTTTAAACTCGATGTTTTTGTAAACAAACGAAACAGAATCCACTGCCGTCATGATGTATCTAACGAAATAAACAAGGCCCTCTTGAGTTGAACTCCAAGGTCATGTGAGTCTCCTAGCGGGATTTAGACGAACCTCGACTATGGGTGTGCTGCCATCTAGTAGACATTTTATAAACAAGTGGAGGCAATGCTTCCAACAAATAGCAGGAAACAATAGTGATATTCGAAGAGACCGGGTAGCCCATTCAGTTAGAGCACCAGGACATGAGTCGCCACGCCTGGGAGACTTCGGACTCTTTTTGACCCGGGGTCAATTTTTTTTTAAATTGCTTTTTAGGTTGGAAACTATTAATCTTACACGACAATATTTTTAAATATTTTTTAAAATTATTTTTACCATATATTAGACCAGTATAACACTAATTCTATTTCTTTTTGTAATTTTAAATATGTCTGCCTTTGCGTAATTATTATTATTAGGGAAATGCCAAAGTCGTTGATAGACGAGTGACTGACTCATGTGTTGAGTACCCGGGAATATCCCCTTTCCTCCTCTATCTATTTCTTTTCTTTTCTATCTAGCCCAGTATGGGGTATGATACCGGGTACTCAACACTTGGCTCACTCACGTCGTCTATCAACGACTTTGGCGTTTCCCTAGGTATAGGTGGAGGTGACGGGTATTTATATGTTCGTTTTGCAGACGCTAGTCCTGACCCTGCACCTGCCTACAGGGTCATAAAAAGCATTGGTATCAACCTTGTTGAATGGCAATAGGAGGTCGTGTTCGGTTTTTATCGTAAGACGTGACACGCGCACAGACGGGCGGACGGAGAGAAGTCATGCTTATACAGGAGCTTCGCTCCTTAATATGGAATTAATTAATGTTCTGAGCAATGAAATACAGTTAATAACACATTTAATATTTAATACCATCCAGAGAATAAGTTTACATTTAAATGACAATTAATACAAAATAACACAACAGCAACAAGAAAATAGCAGTTGTTTTATTCTGAACTTGACAATATATTTAGAAGTTCCCATATGAGCACAACCTTTCTGTCCGTCTGTGCGTGTGTCACGTCTCGTGATGAAACCGAACACGACGTCCGATTGACATGCAGTTTTTGTTGGCACACTTCATCAAGGATGGTAAAGAGAAGTTGGTTGGTGACCCTGGTGGTAAGGGGAGTGGACTAGCCACCCAGAAAGTTTGAAAGTCACCAAACAATAAAATACAATATTCCAGACTCAAGTTGGCCATTGTTCGCTCGTCGATGGTGTCATCGCTTACAGGGTTGGCTTGGTCGGCTTTAAATTTTATTTCCCCCACTGAGAATCAGTTCTGTGACGGGTGCGTAGACACTAAAAACAATTTTTTATAATATTTTTATTTGTTATATGAGTAGCTTTGTTCTCTGTTAGGTACCTACTCCTGTACCAGTCCTTGTATTTTTTTAAAATTGAAAAAAATTATCGGAAATTATCATTCTTGAAAAAATTTCATTATTGTTTATAAAGGGAGTACTATTATAGATTGAGCATTAAACTTTAAAGAAAAAGAGCACATTTTAGAAAATAACATTAATTTAATACGGGGGATAGATTCAAACAAACCCACAACCCCAGCCCAGCTAAGAACCTAATGTCATGCAGGCATTTAAAGTGATCCCAGAACATTATCTCCAGCCCTAGAACCAGCAGTCGTAGCATGAAGTGTGGGAAGTTAAGTGACGAAGTTCGATTCTTTTATTCCTGTCAAAAGTTAAAACCAAATTAGAGTGAAATACTTTGTGACGGTTGCTTAAATGCCTTAAGGCACCATCAAACACGACATTGTTGTTTAGGGAAACTAATTTATTAATTTTAATTAATTTTCAAACTAACTAAAACGTTATTTTAAAGATGTTGGAACTTCACAAAAAAATACATTGGAATTTACCCCCTAACTTTCTACTTTAAATTAATGTTACATAAATTGAACTTATGCATAAAATTGCAAAAATTATATAAAAAATACAGTGAAAAATGAAAAAATGCTGCAAAAGAAAAGACTTGTATGAAGTTAATGGCAGACATATTGAATTGCAGCATGACTAGTGAAACATATGTCCAGTGTCTTTTCTTTAATGCTCATTAACTGGGCCGGCCCTTAACCAATACTGTTATATAGAGCGGGTCTATTACAGGTACATTACCATAGACTTTTTATCTTTAAGTAAAAGTTACGACGCCCTTGGGTGGAGAATGTTGACGAGCATTAAATTTTTAAACTCAAGAACATAAAATAAAGTAAATAAGGAATTTTCATCCATTTCTCTGCCACTCAAATATAACGAAAGTCGTGAACACCATTCCAGGGATTGACACAAAACAATGAATAATTAAAAAAAGGAGGATATGTTGAAGAGGAAAATTAATGGGGACACAGTAGTAATTAGTAAACTAAATTTAATCAGGCTAAAGAGGTCCATACAGTATATTATCACGTGCTGTATTAGACTATATTAATGCATGTCCAAGAACTGGTGAATAGTTTATGCTGTGTATGGTACTTTAAGTTCTCAATAGACATTCCCACGGTATAGTAATATATACACATAATTTTGGTATTTATGTTAAATACCTAGGCTATACCCACTAAGTCAAAGCAACCAGCATGGTAAACAGTTATGCACACTACAATGTAGAGATAAGGAAGACGAGATGGGCGGCCACTCAAAGGTTTTATCGTAATTGCAGTTTAAAAGTCGCATAAAATCGAAATACTTGATATGACATAGACGAATATAACATTGTGTGCGTGGTTTGTTGGTCTTGTACTTAGCGTCTCTGATTCCACTGCAGAAGGTCCAGGGTTTGATTCCAGCTGTAGCCGGAAGTATTTTTAAATTTGTAAACGGTGACTTTGGAGCCGTCTTAGCAACGAGACACATAATAAATTCTAAGGTTGTTCCGAATCAGCCTTGTTGATTCTGGTGCTGTCCGCGGGTGGAATCGTGTCCAGCTTGATTGATCGGTGTTTCACACTTCAATATGCCGGTATCTAGAAATTGTTCACTCGATGGTGTCGACGCCTACAGGGTTGGATTGGTCGGCTTTAAATTTAATGTCCTCCACTGAAAATCAGTTCTGTGACTGAGTGGGTAAACTCTAAATACGAATTTATACAATAATTTATTTATTTATTTATTTATTTATTTATTATTATTATTTATTTATTAATTTTAATTTTTAATTTTTTAACAAATTTTTAACAGGCTCTTAGGACAAGAAAATTGGCAGTGTGAACGATAATAAAATAACCGTTTTTTACATTATAAATTTAAATGTTACGGAAGTAATTGAATCAGTTGTTGTGAAAAGGGAATAATTTACGTTTTTGACGAAAATGAGTTAGCAACAAATTCTTGCTTATTTTATATAGACGCACATTATGTGTGGAAATTTTGACTTTTTTTAACCACGAAAATGGTTGTCTTGGCGCTTGTAGCTTTCTTTAATCAATGCGCTTGTCAACAGGCGAAATGATCTTACTTCTTTTCAATGCGAAATTAGGGAGAAAGAAAGAAATGCTTGGCTCAATTTCTATTTCTCTCAGCATTCACAGCCGAAGACTTTTGAAGGAGAGCTTAGCTACCGCTTTTTATTTACAAATTTTTGTATTTGGGGGGATACAGCTAACTTGTAGTTCTTTTGGATGAGAAGTTAGCCGCGCACTTGAGGGTGCCACCTTCACTTGAGAATACATTGCGATACAAACTTGTGGCTCTCTCAATATCGAAGGTTTCAGAGACCTCAATTACGCCTAAAAAGACTAAAGATCATAATCTATTCATTCAATAATCACACTTGGAGGTCATGAATTTGAAAAATGCTATGTATTTTCGTGCATTAAGGTCTTGATCTTCTCAGCCAATGGCCTTCCCGTACTTCCTTAACCTTACACTAACCGTTAGCCCACTGGGTCAAACGTACGGTAATACACTTTGAATATATCTCATTCCATTACAGTTGTGTGTCGCGACACGATCAAAACCCGACTCCAAATGTCACTTGGTTTGACCTGTCAGTACGAGAGTAGTCAGCTCCCCGTACTAGAGGCGAGCACTGGTCGTCCTCACTACCGTCTGAGGCTGGATCTGGCCAGCACGGGCTTGTAGGTTCATCCCACGTCCAATAGGAAGGTTTACCCTTCCTACCTACCTTACGGTTGACGCGCCCTTTAAAAAACTAAACTGCTAGGCCTATAGTTCCAATGCTCCCACAATGTTTACGCCTACCACAGGCAGTACAATGATTTTATGTTTTTGTAGTAAGTCTCAAACAGTTCTTCGGATATGCAAGTTACTTCACTATCAGAATCTATTTACGTTTGTTGTAGTTTGTTGTAGCCTGTCTATAACTGTTGATTTTTTTATATGAATGAGTTGTAGAATCGTAAGCTGGATCCAGGAACTTAAAGTTAGGATATAACGCAAGAAGCGTTCACCTCCTACCCCTCCCACCACCCACCCCAAAGACATATCATTCTTCCAATAAGAGCCCATTGGCTCGGTGTGAAACTACAAGCATGCACAAAAGTAACACAGTGTAATGCATTCGACAGAAGATCAGAAGATCAACGCAAAAGGGGTGTTTTGATTTAAGCCACTTTGGGGTTTTTAGGTCAAGACCAAGAGTGAGACAAATATTAGGCCTAGGCCCTCAACATCGTTGACACCTTCTCCATGTAAACAATCAACTGTATATTAAATTTAAAGCTCACCTCGTAAAGATAGACAGATAGTAAATAATACAGTGCAAAGTCACACCACAATAGTTTATAATATGCAAAGGATATTATTGAATTAGTCAAACACTATTTTTATATTGTCATGGAATAGGCTTGTAGGCCCAGGTAATAGTGACTCTCCAGTGAGTCTTAGTGGCGTAGCTTTTAAATTCATACCAACCAGCCTACAACCTAACCGACCGAGATCGAATGTGTTTGGGAAATACGGGTTTTGGTAACAAAAACTGGTTAGCACAATGAAAGTTTCAGATTCAAACCAGGGGGACTTCTGTATTATTTTATGAATTGTACCCTACTCTGGCCTTCAGTTAAGTCTCTGCATTGTGGTCTGGCGTGCGTGGGTTCGTGCCTTGTTAAACCCAAAACCTGATCGTTAATAGTAGTACATTGCTCAACATGAATTATTCCTTTAGTCTGGTATCCAACCCTGATCTCAGCTACTCCTTGGCGGGGATGTGGGACTCGATCCGGCGACACCTTGGTACTCCGTTCTTCGTCCGTTCTTGCCTTTTCTAGCTTCCAGCTTGCTTCTTCCATTTTCCCCAGCTGAACTCCTTGACTGTCGCTCTCTTTCCCTTTAGTCTTCCTTCTTGCTACGTGCCTTTCTCAGCACCCCCATCTCGTTGTGTCCAGGCACGTGTCCTGTGTACTCCCGCCTTGTGGCGCGGGAGTGCACCGAGGCTTACCACTTTAGTAACTTCCATCTCGATGTCCAGAATTACACTCCCCGAATCATAGTTGTCCTGCCACCACAACACCTTCGATGATGTCACTCAGCCCGGTCCCCTCCAGGGTCCTGGTCAGCCCGCCAAAGGGGCTTAAGCGCCACTTCTCATGACTTCCACGTCCTGTCCACCAATCCTAACCCTCGGGCCTCTCTGCCTCTACTCGTCATCAATGGAGTGGGGACCACTCCCCTCAAACACAGGCAAATGTCTTCCCCTCGCCCAGTCAGCATAATCGTCTCCAAACTCAGTACAATAGTTTAATAAACTTGACCTAATTGAAGTGACGAAACAGCTAGCCTTAGCACAATACAAATGACGTCAATACATTAGGTAATGCCATGTTATTACTTCCAACTTGTCAACACATCTTGCTGCAACTTGAGTGTCTTAACCGAATAATACCACAGATATTTGGATAAACTATCCCAATATATGACAACCGCTCCCCCCAGATTAAACACGTCCTCGTGTTTTCGCGGAAACCCTCTTGCTAAAAACAACCTTGACGACGATGAACTATGTATACCTCCATATGCTGGCCTCGTCTCCAGACGTTTTCAGAACCGATTGCTTGACGCCCTTACTCCGATCAGCATGCCATTTCAGTACACACAGTCTGCTCCATCTTCACCCGGGTTTTATCCCCCAGGTGTCCTTCTTCCAATGCCCCGATGCCATCGTCTTCCAGATGAATCCATACCTCCATTTTGGGACCATGGCCCCTTCCAAAGCTTACCAAGATCAGGGTTTCGTACCAACCTACCTAATATGAAGTATAAATACCGCACGCAAAACCATCCACAATGCATTAACTCACCTCAGACTACTCAGGATCTACACAAATGCCCTATTTTTTAAAACCAGTGACCCATCCTAATTCAAATCCAACCTGAAGGGCCAGAAACCTATCTGCCCGCGCAATAGGCCTCTGAGAAATCAAACCTATTCTAGCACAAACAAGAGCAAATCTAAAGAAAACACAAATACTAACAGAAACTTACTTGTTTGTGTAAATTAAACCAAAAAAACAACAAATATTATTAAAGAGTCACTGCCATTACAAAAAAAACTAAATAAATTGATTTAAAACCTCCTGTGAAATTTCCATTTAATTTGAAGTCCAGTAAACAGTTGTCCCCGCATCCCAGTTGAACGCCCAGCTGACAATTCCCAGCAGTCGTCCTTTCTCCTCGAGTTGCCAGGACCAATCCCCGCATCAGCATTGTTTCATACCGTGAGTCAGACTCGTGCCGTGTCACTGTAACGTAAACAAAAAACCAGAAACGGCAACAACTCATGGTCTAAAAGCACCACAAATTACAAACAGCTGACGTATTCATTAATTATTTACACATTGATAGAACGTCGTCAACAAGTCAAAAAAGCATTTTTAAATCCAATTTATTGATTTAAGTTATTCAATGAACCAAACCAATGAAACGAACGACACTCTAACTCTAATTTTTAAATTTAATTTAATCTAAAATATACATTTACCATTTATCTGTTCAGAAAACAATTCACAAACAATGGAACAATTTATTTTATACAACATAATTTAGTATTATCCAAATTCATACATAACCTCATTTACTGCCTCATTATTTCAATATCCAAAATGTCCAAATATGAAAAGAAAGAAAATGATTTTATCTTCATTTCAAACATTTTAAATGTTTATTACATTTTACATTTAAACCATAAATTCAATTCCCAGTAGATAGATCGAATTTAACAAACTATTCTTCCACGTACGTTGCCTACTCCTATTTAACCACACCCAGCAACTCAAAACCCATGACCATCAAAGACAATCATAAATAAGGGTGTCCATCCCCTCATTAACCTAAAACTTAGCCTAAGTGTACTAGCAGTACGATAATAAACCTAATTTCCAATGGATCCTTTGTAGCAGAAGGCTGTACTTACATTAAAGTGAAATAAACCTATACCGTAAATCTAACCATCGGGACACCCCTATCACTAACCACCACGAAGATACCACCCCGTGCCAATCACCGACAAAACCAGGGGTAGCGACCCCCCAGAGTGTCATCAAACCTACGCCTACGGCCCCGCGCCGGTCACCGAAACGAAAACCCGACGTCAGCACACAGTGCATTACCCGACGGATCGTAGATGGACACACGCACCGGGTCACCCAAGTCACACGTGTGTTACTGAAACTCCACGTATATCAAAAACAAGATTCAAGTTGAATCACAAAAATTTGACATCCCAGCGGCCATTATGATGGGGCTTATGCCCTTTTGATCGTATATCTGTTTCCAGATATAAAATATCCCAACCAAATACTACACCCTTTTACCTAGAAACCCCTGCCCAGGTAAACTAACAAACAACCAAGCACAAACAACATCTCAAAAAGAAATGCTGTGTGAGAGAATCGAAACCCCAAAACCACTAGTGAAATAGCTACTTGTATCCAAACACTATGGATCCACAGATATGAACCCATTATATTCACCTAGAATATATATTATATTGTCGATTGTTACCAACAACAAACACTTTTATGCACCTAGCAAACAAACACCTAGATGTAGCCAAACACGGGTGGCAAGCTACATTTAAATTCCAGCCAGATACATGTACAATATCCCCCCCTCGAAATAAAGTCACTTATTAACCACACTATATGAATATAATTCACTTAGCAATTCTATTAATCGCAAACAATGATCCTCATTGCACCGGACCCCCGGACACCGATCAAAGAATTAAACACATTATTGCTGACCAGCTCATTCCACCCTCTGAACGCAGCCTACACACAAGCCCACGCTGAGCCACTTAGAACTGAACACAGGCCCGTCTTTCATACGAATTATGTTTCCAGAAAACATAAAAAAGCGTACCCACAAAATATCAGCAGTATATCGATCCAACAAGGACGCCACTTGCCCTAACGACAAAACTACACTGTGCAAAATAATACACTCCAATGTACAACAAACTAGCTTTTTGCACGAGATGGGCGCTCCAACCGTGAGCCAATCCCTATCCTCACTATACCTAAGACGAATTACTTAATATTCTAACCATAAATACAATTACAAACAGTAATTACTTCTCAAATTATTACTAATATAGGCCTACGCTCTCGTCTGTTCCTATACTTTTACAACCGACTTAAAACTATCAATAACAGTACACACTGCTACAAAACCAAACTGACAAAATATACAGGACGACGGCAACAAAAGAGCGTTTAGACAAAGAAACAGGTCACACTCGTGTATGATGAGGTTGGTCTCCTGTGACATTCAAAGAACGAACGATGTTCCTCTACTTCAACCTGGAACCATCCCACAAAATGTGACCAATTCCAGTCTCCAATACAACCAGCGACACCTCATTCCTGTCGCCCATTCGTGCATTACGTCCGAGTATTCCTACAGCAAACTCTCGTACTCAGACTCGTAGCTCGCGCGCGGGAAACCAGTACACGCATGAGAAAGATTCATGCTGCGTCTGCACTTCCGCATAGCCCGGCCGACTCGCTTTCGGGCCCACGCGAGTGGACTGCCGGCCGGGAGGAGAGACAGCTCCACGGCCGCCAACTTCTCACGCGGACACATACGTACCCGACGTACTTACGTAGCAATTAATTTCAACTTTACAGCAACGAAACCCAAAAAGGAATAATCTCATGTCATAGATTTCCTTCTATCTATGCAATAACACAAAGATTTTCTTAAAATCTCGAAACCAAAATTCCCAGAAATTTTTCAGAAACACATTTTTTTTGTACGAAAAAAATGATACGTACAAACACGGCGCCTCCACCATGTCATGGAAAGGCTGTAGGCCCAGGGAATAGTGACTCTCCCTTTAGTCTTAGTGGGCGTAGCTTTTTAATTCATACCCAAACCCGCCTACAACCTAACCAGACCGAGATCGAATGTGTTTGGGAAATACGGGATTTGGTAACAAAACTGGTTAGCACAATGAAAGATTCAGATTCAAACCAAGGGGGCTTCTGTAGTATCTATGAATTGTACCCTACTCTGGCCTTCAGTTAAGTCTCTGCATGTGGGCTGGCTGTGCGTGGGTTCGTGCATTGTTAAAACCCATAACCTGATCGTTAATAGAAGTTACACGTGAAGGCAGTGAATCATAGGCTGTTATAAAAACATTGGCTTGCATAATAAAAATGTTTAAAATGTTTTTTTTGAGGTTATTTAACACTTGTAAATCCACATGGCATTGTTACACCTATGGATTGATTCAAGACTGGTTAGCAGCTCCATTATTAGTAAGTAAGTTCTACATTTGTATTGTGAAATATTTAGAGTTTTATTAAAGTGACATTGGTATTAAAATTTTTATTTTGGACGGGCATTTATCCAGTTGCTTTATGGTTACCCCAAGTGAGTTCAAATGTTTTCTATTGAGTTTCTTTGGACAAAGATAGTCACTCAAACTATTGATTTTAGACAGTTATTAAAGTTTATCATGGCAGCATCAGTCTATGCCAAATTTTTTTATGAAAAAATGTTTAAGAAAAATGACCATAGATGATATACGATTTGAACTTATTAATTTTAACATTTCTACGAAAGGTTATTTATGGAAAGATGAGAACTTTTGGAGAAAATTATTTGACAAGCTCAAACAACAGAACGTTAAACTGTAAAAAGTCATTAAAAAAGGTATATTATAAAGAAGTCAAAAATATTCACAGAATAATATGCGACATGACATGAAAATGAAAAACAACGTAAATGTGAATTAAACAGGTTATCGAAACCAGACCTGACAAACAAGAAAGATTTCGAAATTTTGATCAGTTAGCACTATAATTCAGCATAATGTGTGGATGGCCTACACATTCCATGGAAGAAGATTCAAGTTGCCCTTCCAGGACCTTGAAAGCAAGGAACATATTCTAAAACTTGAAAAAAAGGTCTTAGAACAAATGTTGAATGAAGAAAAATTCTTAAATAATGCAATCTAGACAATATTGTATTAAAATTTAAAATCGAGGTGCCAGCATTATAAGGATTTGTTGGGAATTTGAATTCTAAAGTTAGCATATTGCAAAGGAGATTGCGATACTCAATAAATTAGACAAAATTGCTGTTGTAACATCTGATCTTCATTCGTACAGTAGGCCTACCGGTGACCCACGTGACACTGCGGTTGAAACATAACCGTTCATGTTCCTAGGCAACAACAAAGGCAAGGCCAATCACTTTTCAAACGCAAACTGAAGTCCCTGTTCTCCATCATACTCGAATGGATGTAAGCGAGACCCAGGATGGCAGCCACCTAGTTGCCTCGTTCTATGATCCGCGGCTCTCAACCGGTGTAAACAGCCTAGCCCCAAACTTACGACTAGTTCTATCAGGCGACTCAATGTTGTTGGTGTGCAGTACATTAGCCAAACGACATCTATATCTGGAAAAACCTCCAGGCATACAACCATTTCAGCTACAAAAAAAAACTGCTAGAGTCAAAGAACTGATGACCCCAAGTATTGCGTCGTTAGTGTGCCTGTGGCACAAATTCTATCAAAACAGACGTAGCATTTGGGCAAATATCTAATGATATGTATCAACTGCTAAGGACTACCCAAAAAAACATTCACACCGTGCTCAATCGGCTACACCTCCATCGCACACCGCAGTGATATCGAATGCAAGGACTTGGTGGAAGAAGTCAACCAGTGAATTAAAGAAGAATATGTTACTTACTGCAAGCCACTGTATGTTGAGATAAACAAACTCAATATACCAGAACGCCATCTGTCCAAAAGGAGGCCTACACCCCAACACGCAGGGTTCATGCCACCATTCCACAACTTGTGGCCGAAAATGTGCCTCAGTAATGAGTTGGCGACCAAACACCTTCCACTTACTACACCGTTCCCAAAATCAAAAAACACCAGTCTCAGCCCCGCTCCTCCGGCTTTCCGCAAACCATCTCATCATCAATCACCACAAAGAGACATGGCAGGCCTAGACAGTCAACGGTTCGAGCGTTGAGGGGCAATCTACATTCCAATTCGAATCCCAAAACTCTTCTCCCATCCCCTACTAAAAGCACATACCAG
The DNA here is from genome assembly GCA_024449915.1 of Sweltsa coloradensis. Taxonomy (NCBI): domain Eukaryota; kingdom Metazoa; phylum Arthropoda; class Insecta; order Plecoptera; family Chloroperlidae; genus Sweltsa; species Sweltsa coloradensis. The sequence continues at coordinate 18,917 of JAMZAV010007933.1, read as the reverse complement.
CTCAGGTCTACTATTGTAACAGATCCCTCCCACTCCAATCCCCCTACTACTCATTACCAAACCAGCCAAAACACAAAGCCCAGCAATTTGGCCTCAACAGTCACAGAGCTCCAGGTAACCTATTTGGACGCCCCCCTCATTAATTCCCCTCGTGCACTGTTGTTGGGGCGGATTTTTAAATGAGCCAAGGGCATAGCAGCAAGTTTCAAAAAGTAAATTTGGCTGCGTTGGACCATACGATCAAACAAAGAAAGAGGGGTCGAGAGCTTTGCAACACTCCATGCGGAAGGCAGAATCATTTTCTACCTGATAACTAAGCAGGGTCCGAGGAAGTAAGCAGCTTGCACATAACCTACGAGCTACCCTAAAAAAACTCCGAGCATACTGTGATTTTTCTACCACATCGACAAACTTGCCATGCCCGCATTGGGTGTGTCCTTGATCATATCGTAATGTCATTTGTCAAGGCCATGAGTTGAAGACATAATTCGCGAACCTCAAGAACGCAAATTCTCGTTCTACACTCCAATGCCCCGCCAAACATCCAGATGACCACGTATCTTCAACAAAATTCTTTGTTCTATGCAACTGCCCCTTCAACTGCACCCCATGTTGGATGCCCTTTACTTCCTTCCCACACAACCCCCCCTCAGAGCTGACCCTGATGGGACGTCAGCGTTACTGCTGAGCCACAGCCTGCGTTAGTCACGGAACCTCTCGCGGAGAGGCCAAATCCAAGATGACAAGGTCACCAAATCGCCTTCCTCACGGAGTGGGAAGACTACCACATACGAGAGGAGAGAACGGGATTTGCCAGTCGCCCCCTCTCGCTGTCGCTGACGTGGCCAAAATTTGAGGAAGACCCAAGTCACCCAATCGCCCTCCTCCGCCAGTCGAGGAGATTACTAAATATGAAAGAAAGAAGGGAATGCCCAGTTGCCCCCTCTTGCTTCGCTGACATGGCCACATCCGAGGAGTGAAAATGTGTACATCCTATAGCGCCCTCCTCCACGGTCGCGGAGACTCACGCTGAGCCACCGTCGCCAACCCGTGTTGGTGATAGCAGGATCATCCTGCACGAGGCCCCTGGTGACGGACTTACCCGTGACTGCAACTGAGCCTCCGCGCAACAGGCAACCCCATTAATACAACCCATAAACTTATTGATCATAAAAAAAGTAAAAAAAAGGCTAATCTACCCACACGTAACCAGCCACCCAGAATCCACTAAAGTAACCACAAAGCCCTTAACACTCAAAACTGTAAATTCTTCTTTTGCTCAGCCAACAAGTGTTGCCAATTTAAAACAAACTAAGTAGGGACACAGTCACCCCTAATAATACCCCATATGTTTAAATGGCCTAAGCCACAAACTACAACAACCTCTCCTAAATCTGCTCGACCAGAACAAACCCAACAAATTCAATACTGAGCCCTAAAATCGCATTCTTAATATCTGCTCAATCCGGAACAAAATCGAAGAAATATTGAGTCTTCTAACCAAGGCCGCCTCTCCCCTCGATATCTTTGTATTCTCGGAACAAATGGCTGACTCCCACGAATAACTCCTTTTGCATACTCCGGCTTACGCTAAATATTTGACTTTTCTGTCGCTCCCACGTTCATCCATCGGAGTGTCCGCGCAATCCTTGCCAAAAACCCCACCTCAACCTCATGTCCCATCCCTGAAGTCAAACCCTACTGCACCGAGAAAGTGGTTGAATGGGTGGCAGGTTCATGGGCGCTCTCTCGATCGCACTTGATAATTCTCTCTGTCTACCGTTCCCCTCTTGGTGACCCTTACAATACATTTCTCTCCAGCTGATGAATGTGCGCATCCTTCTCACCAAGAAATTCCTAAAGCAGACCTTAGCTTATGCAGTGACACAATGTTGGACCTGCTTTTCAAATCCGCCATCCGATCCTAAACTGCTCGATCTAGTCCACTCCTTCAATATCATTGAAACATGATACACAAACCCGTGTCACTGCACTAGCAGCTCTCTATCGGACAACATTTTTTCACTTCTACTCTGACCCCGCATTGTTTTTCCGTCAGGCTTTCTACTGACCCGGCCTGTCCCGACATCACCCATCCTCATTCTCAACCTTTATCTCTCCCAAATCAACCCCCCAAAAAATTGAAGTAAATTGAAACGTTCTTTCAGTCCAAAAATACAGACAACTTCTAACACGGCTAAGTGCAGAAAATTGGCAGTCACTGTAAACCTCCTGGGAGATGCAGATGTACTCCTTCTCTAGTTTTCTTACCACTTTCCTGTTGTATCACTTCATAAATCATTCCGCCTAAAAAAAGCTGTCCCCGCTTTAAACCCAAAGTCAATTCCTGGATCACACAGGACTGCGATGTGAAGGCCCAGACCTTGCGATTCCCTTCATTTTGAACTGAACGTCGTCCAAACACTCGACCAGTAAACAACAATATCGTGATTTTAAAAAGTCTCATGATAGAAACATTCCGCCAAGCTAAACTATACTAAACGACTCCTTTAATCTCAGAATCTAAGAACACCCAAAAAGCTATTTGGTCCATGAATTAAATCACAGACCAATGCCCGAACCTACACGCAACCTCTCTCCTTATCGCAACGGTAAAGTTATATCGACGCATCATTTCTCATATGTGAACTCTTTAATGACTTTTCATCAACTCGTGCAACCCGGCTGGTAAGCCCAATGCATCCAATTTACCCTCCCAATCCTCCAAAAACTCTCACGACCTCTGAATTTTGCTGCCAACTATCTTTCTCCCACCCAACCACTCCAAATCGAAAGTAGCTACCCCTGTAACTAGCGAACACTTTAGTTCTAAAACATCCTATGGACTTTTGACGAGGTGCCAGGCTCCTTCTTTTTCAAATGTAGGACTTATTCCGGCCCATTAGCCTACCCAGTCATTAATCAACCTTTTTTGATGGCATTTTTCCCCTCAAAACTGAAGGCAGCAAAATAATCCCCATCTACAAAACACAAAGGTTTAAAAATCTGAGATGACTAACTAGCGACCATTCCTGCTTCATATTTTCCAAATATATGAATACATTCATGCATGATAGTCTATCAATCATTTCTAAATTATCACAACATTCTCTCCCCTAAATCCAGCATGGTTTTTTTTTTTGACAAAATAAATCCACCACAAAGCGCAAAATTGTTCAGTTTTCTTCCCCTCTGTTACACTCTGCTTGGGACAAAGGTGACCCACGCGGTAGGAGTGTTTTCTACGACATGACAAAGGCTTTTTTTGATACTAATCAGATCACAAAATTCTCCTAGAAAAGCTAAAATACCTATGGCATCCGAGGGATCGCTTTAGAATTGGATTTCCTCTTTCTCTCCGCCGCTTCAAGTAGTCGAAATCGAGACAGCATATGGTCTATCCGTCACCAAAACTCGCTCTAAATCTCTGGTCATAGTCTGTGGAGTTCCCCGGGTTCCAACTCGGACCCCTAGCCATATCATAATGTTAAGACCAGGCCCACCTTTCTGGATGAGGGTATTCTCACACAATATGCGGATGACTCCAGCAATTTGCTGACCCAACCTAAACCACCATCCCTTCCTCAGGCACTTGCCCCCCTAATCAACAGCCAAGTGGATTAAAATGTCAATAATACAGCCGAGACAATCAACTCTACATCTCGCGCTCTAAAAACGGTATACCTATACTTTCCACACCCAATAAGTCCCACTGGCTATTCCCCTAGTTCATTCTAGAGTTTGATCTAATCCCCCGCGCATCCATGTAAAAGTTCCTTGGCCTTGCAATTGGACCGAAAAAAACTTGACTGGGTCTATCCATGTTGACCATGTTTGCCAACAATAATTTTATTCCTGAGCATTCTCTCCGTAATGCTCAAACAAATTGTTCACCCACAATATCTTATGCAAGGTCTACTTTGCCACATCCACTCTCACTTAATCCATGGCTCTATTTTGGGGAGCCTTTCCCCCCAAGCTAATAGAATTATTCATCTCCAAAAAGGAGAGCGATACGCATATTATTGCTGGTTGTCTCCAGAAAACACCCTGTAGGGAGCTTCTTCAAGGAATAGGAAGAATTCTAACTCTAGCATGCAACACCTCATCCCAGTCGGCTGCACTCTTTGTTCGCACAAATAGTAACCTCTTCCCTCTCAATGCGTTTGTGCACTGCCACAATACAAGAGCCATCCTTCACATACATGAGGCCGCCCCACCACCTGCGCTTTTTGCATAGGCCCAGAGTACCTTGCCCCCACCCTTTACAACAAGCTCCAGAAAACATAAAAAACCTCCCCCACCCTGCCCTCCTTCAAACAAAAGTTTAAAAATATATCTCACAGAAGGAAAAACAGCTTCTACTCGGTTAGTGGACTACCTCTCAATGTAAATAATAAACAATTATAAAGACTGAACAATTAATTAAAATAATAAATACTAAACACTTATTATTCTAGCTAAAAGTCAGCAATAATGATATATCACCTGGGTTTTTAAAAGTCCTGTTTCAAAGTCTACTGACATTGGAATGTTGTAACATATGAGTATATTTTTTAGTTTATATGCCTCCATATCATTATGTATCATTACTTTCATTGTTACCCTTATCTTGTACCATTTGTAAATAACCTCATTGAAACAATTCTCTTCTCCAGTTATACTTCAATAAAAATTAATCTATTATATCAATGCATTATCATTAAAAGCAACTCTGCTTATTTTCAAAATTCCACTTTTATATTATCGACTCCCACTGTTTGGCTATCCACAAACGCATTGTAAACTAGATACACATATACAATTATTATTCTTACCACCATTGAGTGTAGATTTCACAGTCCACAATGTTACAATTATTACAATGTATTAATTATTTAGTTTTCATAATTTTCTTTATATACTTAGTATACATGATTACTCTGTAGTACTAGGATTACATTACTTATCTGTAAGTTTACCTTAGGCTATTCACCTTCTCCTCCGGGAGTCAAACATGTACAAGTTGCCTGTCAAGATGATAAAGTTATCTATCTATCTATCTATCATTGATTATCCCTCTGTCTGGTATCCAACCCTGATCTCAGCTGCTCCTTGGCGTGATGTGGGACTCGATCCGGCGACACCTTGGTACTCCGTTCTTCGTCCGTTCTTGCCTCTTCTAGCTTCCAGCTTGCTTCTTCCAGTTTCCCAGCTGAACTCCTTGACTGTCGCTCTCGTTCCTTTAGTCTTCCTTCTTGCTACGTGCCTTTCTCAGCACTCCCATCTCGTTGTGTCCAGGGCACTGTGTCCTGTGTACTCCCGCCTTGTGGCGCGGAGTGCACCGAAGGTCCGTGAAGTTGCACCCCCCATTCATCCGAACTCATTCAAACTCTACAAATATTTAGTGCTGAATTAGTGCTGATTAGTGCCGTTTATCCCAGAATTAGTGCTGCCTTATTATTGAAGTTATTCAACAATGTGTGTGGGGGGTGCCAACTTCCCTATCATAAAGGTCTTTCAGAATCTATTCGACGTATTGGATCAAAATTCAAAATTCAAACATCTTTTAAATCAGTTAATACCATTAGAAGCCATTTGCAAAAAACGAAACCTGTAAATGAAGTCCAAATGAGCAAGGGTTGTTGTTTATGAGATTCCTTGTGGAAACTGTGATGCTGTATACATAGGAGAAACCGGACGTCCTATGCATGTTCGAGTTAATGAGCATAGAAAAAACATTGAGAAGTCAGATGGTTGTTATCTAATGTCATCGAAACTAGTAGAACATGCATGGGACAAGGTTCATTTATTCGACTTTCTACAATCTAGGCGTTTACTTAAAGAGCCATGTTGGAAAAAAGGAAATTGAAAGAAGCAGCTTTGATAACATTAAAAGACACATGTATAAGCCAGCCGAGTACCTTTTTTCCCCCAATGTGGATTCCTTTAGTAAACACTAAGAAATAGCCTTTTTATTTGTATTACCTTGTTTTTGTCAACTTCCATGTGTGAAATGTTTAATTTTATCAACCTTGGCTATTGTCTTTGTTTGTTTTGATATATTTTTGATAATATGATTTTTTTGTTTTTTTAACAAGAAACCTGAAGACGGAATAAGTTAAAGTCATTTCCGAAACGTTGTTATTTTAATATAATAAAATAGAGTTTTTCCACTAAAAGTGTTTTAAATATTATAATGAACTCTACTAACTTTAAAACTAATATAATAAATACATATGCTATACAGTACTGACATATTCATTGGGAAATCATTAAATGGACGCAGACAGACATCCACGCGTTGGAAATATTAACTCGTACTACACTTACCAAACACAGAATGCATCATCCTAAATCAGCAATAAAGAGATTACACTTCCAAGAGAACAAGGAGGACGAGGCCTAATCGATCTGAACAACTTATATTTTAAACAACTAGACATTTTAAGAAAATATTTTTTTACAAAGAGCAACCAATCAACACTGCATAGGGCTGTGGTGCAAGCTGACAAATCATTAACTCCACTCAATCTAGCAAACGAAAATGTCAATCTACAAGGGAAACTCATAACTGACGCTTCAGAAGAGTTACGTCTCTCAGAAAAGACCCTACACAAGAGACATTATGATGAACTACACAAAGGTCACGTAGATAATAAAGCATAAAATAGATGGTTAAACAACGGGGAACTATATGGAGAACAGAAGGTTTTATGCTGGCTATTCAAGACAGAGTGATTGCAACGAACAATTATAAAAAATCTAGGTGCCCGTTAGGGCGCCGCACCCAAAGCCGCGGTGCGCTACACACTTAAGCACCTTATACACCATGTAGAGTTGGGGTGATTTCGAGGTGTTACTCAGCCGTCGTGTAACGTGATGTGAACTTGAAAACTGATCTTAATCGGGGGGATTTAGGTACCTGACAACACATGCCAATTTTATTGGGGTACGACCATTCCTTCTTGGTGAAAAATGGCTTGAAACATGCTCAAAATCACTTTAAGGATGTTAGCTACTGCTAGCTACTGCTAGCTACTGCTAGCTACTGCTACATCTAATACGTCGGCCCGCGATTCTGACCAGACGGGTGGGGCTACAATGTTCATATTTTACATGGACATTAAGGTTATAGAAATATAGTCTCTTTTGAAAAAAAAAGTTGAAAAAGTTTGTTGGAAGGCTTCCAAAAAAAGGTTTTAAAATAAGCCTTAAACACTTGGCATATAATCAACAAGTAACCATAGTTGTACTTGACACTTGTTGACGGTATAAGCAGAGTTAGGCGGGAAAGTGCGATACGTAAACAAATGGCGGACATTTAAAATTTTTCTTCTTTGTGTGGAACGAGAAAAGGTGTCATTATAGTCTCATAAAACTATCAGAAACCGTACCTGGCCTAGGCCCAGATGTAGAAAATTATTTATAATTCAACAGTGTAGGTCTAAAGTTCCATTAGGCTATAGGACTAGATAAATAAATACTTACACTACATGTTTGACAAGCCCTAGGCCTTTCTTAGCCAACCCTAGGCCAGCACAACCTTGTTTTGACACTTCCCGCAAAAATAACTAGTTTTGATTACTTACAAGCCTAATGCAGATAAACAATGGTATGATAGTCCTAGGCTATTCCAAAATTTACGGCAATAATAAGTTTTTTTCTTTACTTTTAATAAACTCACGCAATCTCCTGTCACTTTTAATAAAAATGTAAACAAAAGATGGTGAAAATTTTCAATATTCTTCTGATTATCTGATGATTTACATGGCTGGGGGTTCAAGGCCGTCTAGATATATCGCTTCCCTCGTGTGGGTGCAGTGAAATAGGTGAAAATTACATTAGTTGTGCGTTTGTTGTTACATGGGAAAGTTTTAATAGGATGTGAGTTGCCTAGACTTAACCAGTCCTTATACCGTCGTTATACCATGGTTATACCACCTATACCCAGGATGTACATGAATCCGGGCCTAGATATTTTACATCCTATTGTTAAATTGCTAATACCATAAAAACTAAATCAACTTTGATAAAAATATTATATTTTAACAAATAATTTTGTAATGGAACTTGAAAAAGTAATAAGATCACACACATAACAAAAACTTGTAGAAATAACAGCCAAACCTTACCAACTCAAAAGGAATGAGATCTAAAAAAAGGGCCAAGCTCATCTACCCTTCCACATTTGCGCATTCTTTATTCATAAACGTACAGTGTCCCATAACACGCATCCTCGAAAAGCTTGGCAAAATAGAATTTGCATGTTTACGTTTAAATTAATTACAGAAAAAGAACTTGGATAAACTACTACGTTAAATTAATAATCGCAAATTCTATTTTGGCAAGCTTTTCGGGGATGCTGTTGTGGGAGACTGTACGTTTATGAATTAAGAATGCGCAAATGTGGAAGGGTAGATGAGCTTGGCCCTTTTTTTAGATCTCATTCTTTTGAGTGTGTAAGGTTTGGCTGTATTTCTACAAGTTTTTGTTATGTGTGTGTACATTATACAAGATGCGACAGTAAACGATCAATGTAGAAATTTAGTGTAAGGGGTGAAACAATCGAACACATCATATCCGGGTGCAAGTCACTATGTCAAACGGATTACCTCTACAGACATAACCAAGTAGCTAACATTATTCACCAAAAACTAGCAATCAAGTACAACCTCATTGATACTCACACACCTTACTACAAATACAAACCGGAGAAAGTACTAGATAGCAAAGATTTCAAATTATATTACGACCGCACAGTTATAACAGACCAAACGATACATCACAACAGACCGGATATAATTATAATTGACAAGAAAAACAAGAAACTAATTGACGTTGCTGTCCCAATGTGCCATAACGTCGAGACTACATGGAAGAAAATAATTGACAAGTATAGTGAACTTGCAATTGAGATCAAGAAGATGTGGAACAGAAAAAGGTAAATACAATCCCATTCGTAATATGGGCCAACGGCATCATACCAAAGAAGCTACATGAAAGCATTAAACAACTAGATCTTCCACCCAATGTTTACATCGAGACTCAAAAGGCATAATACTAAACACGTGTAGAATAGTTCGTAAATTTCTAAACTAAGAATGATACTTCGAGATTCCGAGACAGCTTCCATCCTGACATGGTTTTCATGGTTTCCCATAGTCATAGTCTAGGATGGCGACGAAAAATCGGCAACGACCGTACACAGCAGAAAGAAAACAACATCTACAAACAATATTATAAATGACTTATTTTAGTTAGAGTTAAGACAAGTAATAATGTAGATATGTAATATAGGTAATAAAAAGTACTTGACGTAAGTCCGTACAACATGTTAGCTCCGGTTTTGACCGAGTTTGTATGAAATACATCCAATAAAATAATAATAATAGTAATAATAATAATAATAAATAAATAAAGAACTGGACAATGACATTCCCGTACAAGCCTTTCCGGAACCCGCAATAGAGAAATATACAATAGGCCACCAGATAGGGTTATAGAGGGGAATTGCATGTCATGAACACAATCTAGAGGAAGTGCATTCCTGTTTGACTGAAGAAAGTACCATCTTAATGGACGAAATTATTTCTCAATGGATACGAATTCAAAATATTCCCATAAACTCCCGTGAACGCCTCGCTAAAATAAGATTGAACAAAAAAGCAGAACAATTAATCTCAGATGCTAATGTTGTTTTAGACCGAATTATTGCTGAATCGCATCCAATAGACATAACAATCATATAGTTTATGGAACAGCCTCAGTCATTACAGACAAGCTTGTGAAAAAAGAACAAACAGTTTATAAAAACAATCGTATTACACCAAAGTGGAAAATAAGAATACAAAAACAAATTGATTCATGGCGAAAAGACCTATCCTTGTTTTATGAAATAAGAACTAAAATTAATCTTTCGTATAAACTTACTGTAAAGAAACGGCAACTTTTTGAAAAGTATAGTATACACAAGTCCCAAGATGCGGTTCAAGTAGAAGAGCAATTGAAACAGAAGATTCAGGCCAAAGCTCAGAGAATAAGGAGATACACGAAAAGAACACTGCAGTTTAGACAAAATAAACTTTTTTCAGAAAATGGAAATAAATTCTACAGAGAGCTTGGAAAAACAAACATTGAAATAAAAAAATCACCAACAAAAGATGAAATAGAAACTTTTTGGAAATCAATCTGGGAAGATAACAAAAAGCATAATTCAGAAGCTAAATGGATTCAACATCAAGAATTGGATTGTGTTAATTCTCCGGATATGAATTGGGAAGAAATTACAGTGGGTGATTTGTCTAGTTCCCTTCGGAAAAGTGCTAGCTGGAAAGCACCAGGACCAGACAAATTATCCAACTTTTGGCTAAAACAACTGACATCCACTCATACTATTTTAGTAACTTTGCTCAATAATGCTGTGGCTCATCCTGAAGACGCACCTGGTGCCGCACCAGTATGGTTGACCACAGGTGTTACGTATTTGTTACCGAAGTCAGCACAAACTGAACAACCAAAAATTATAGACCTATCACATGTTTACCTACAATGTATAAAATCTTAACGTCAATAATAACTGAACGAATGCAAGTGTTTTTTAGCTACAAATAATGTAATGCCATTAGAGCAAAAAGGTTGTTGTAGAAATACGTATGAAGTAAGGATCATCTTCTGTTGAGTAAAGCTATAATGGAAAATTGTAAACAGAGACAGAAGAATCTTAGTGTAGGTTGGATTGATTACAAGAAAGCATTTGATAGTGTTTCCACACAGTTGGATTTTAAAAGTATTGGAAATGTATAAGGTCAATCCAATTATTGTCAACTTCTGCAAAAATATGATGCTAAATTGGAATACAAGTATGAAAATAAGAACGGAAACTGAAGAAATCGCATCAAGTAATGTTCACATACAACGAGGAATATTTCAGGGTGATTCGTTATCGCCACTTCTATTTTGCATGAGCTTGTTTCCTTTGACAAAGTGTCTCAATGACGCAGGTTTGGGGTATGCATTATTGCCGAATGAAGACAAAGTCTCGCATTTTCTGTGCTTGGACGATTTGAAGTTATTCGCGAAAAATGACGATGAACTTAGTATCTTACTAGATATCTTCAAAACTTTTAGTGACGACATTTGTCTGGAAGTTTGGAATCGAGAAGTTCAAGAAAGCGACATTCAAGAGAGGGAAGATTGGGCGCAAGTGAAAACATCCAACTTGATGAGCATACCACTATTGAGGACATTGGTCAAGAATCAACTTATAAATATCTTGGAATAGAAGAAGGCAATGGTGTTCAGCATACAATGATGAAAGATAAATTGAGCAAAGAATACAAACGACGTCTAAGATTAATACTTGAAAGTGAATTGAACGGACGAATAAAACTATTGCAATTGGTCAATTTGCTGTGGCCAGTAATATCTTATAGCTTTGGGATATTAGATTGGAGCATAGAAGAACTTAAGAGATTGGATCGAAAACGAGAAAACTGTTGACAATGAACGGAATGCACCATCCACGAGCGGACGTCGAAAGACTGTATATCGCAAGGAAGAATGGAGGTCGAGGTATAACTCAACTAGAGGGGTCATACAAACAGCATGATTGGTTTGAGTTTATACTAGAAGGAAAGGGAGATGACAAATTTATTAGAATGGTTCAAGAACATGAGTCCAGCAAAGCTATGAGAAAATCTGTCATTAAGTTAGGCAACAAGTTTCAATCAGGTTTGGAATTAACCGATATTAATCAGATAAATGGGTCCATCACTAACATGGTGGAGGTCTTCACGTTAAAAAACATTATCCAGAAAGATTTATAAGTTGCTGGAAGTCTAAACCTTTGCATGGACAATATATTACACGCATGGAGCAACCACATATTGACCAAGATCAAACCAATAAGTGGCTGGGCAGAAGTAATCTCAAAGGTGAACTGAAAGTCTTATTGTAGCTGCACAAGATCAAGCCTTAGAACAAAAAGTTATGAAAAAGAATTCTCAAACTCGACGTAGATGACAAGTGTCGTTTGTGTAAGCTTTTATGAAGAAAGCGTAGAGCACAAATTTTTTCTGGATGTCCGGTCTTAGCAAAAAAGGAATACATTGATCGACATGATAAAGTTGGGGCATATTTGCATTGGAATATTTGTAGAAGTTACAACATCGAAACTTCTGACAAATGGTACATGCATATACCAGAACAAGTAGTTGACAATGGTAATGTGACCATATTGTGGAATGAGCTAATAATCACTGATAGAAAGGTTCTTCACAACAAACCAGACATTGTTGTTAAAAACAAAGCGACTCAAAAATGTTTGATCATCGATGTAGCTATTCCATCAGACCCCAACATAGTCCTAAAGGAAGCAGAAAAACGCACAAGATATCGAGACCTTCAAATAGAAATTCAACGAATTTGGTTTGTCCTTTTTAAGTTTGTTCTCATTATTATTGGAGTTTGTGGGACAATTGGAAGAAGTTTTGAAGAGAACCTCCAACATATCTCTGGCAATCACTGGACTCCAGAGCTTCAAAAAGGGAGCATTATTAGGAACCGCCCACATACTACGCAAAGTTTTAGTGTAAAAAAATTTTGTTTCTGTTATTTCTTGTATGTATTGTATTTTGTTAATGCCAAAGTATATTTAATTTTTATGTAATAGGGGTTTCACCTTAGAGATGTGGTTCATCTCTGGTGAAAGTTCTTAAATACCCATTATGTTAATGTTCATATTGGTGAATAAAAGAATAATAAAAATAATAATAATAATAATAATAATATAATAATAATAATAATAATAATAATATATTATTAGTCCTTAATTGATCATTACAATGATATTGGACAAGTCAACAATAGCACACGATGACAAAGCAATACAATACAACACAATAAAAACAAGTCAACAAAGATTTAAGATGTCAGGTATTCATTGACGGAATAAAACGGATTGTTAGTTAAAAACCTCTTCACTTCAGTCTTAAAGCTAATCACATTGATGAATGGGGGGTGCTCCACCCCCCACAGACATTGTTGAATAACTTCGTTAATAAGGCAGCACTAATTCTGGGATAAACAGCACTAATCAGCACTAATTCAGCACTAATATTTGTAGAGTTTGAATGAGATCGGATGTATGGGGGGTGCTGCGTGAAGTTGGCACCCCCCACAGACATTGTTGAATAACTTCGTTAATAAGGCAGCACTAATTCTGGGATTAACAGCACTAATTAGCACTAATTCAGCACTAAATATTTGTAGAGTTTTGAATGAGATCGGATGAATGGGGGGTGCCAACTCACGGACCTGTGCACCGAGGCTTACCACTTTAGTAACTTCCTATCTCGATGTCCAGAATTACACTCCCCGAATCATAGTTGTCCTGCCACCAACCACCTTCGATGATGTCACTCAGCCCGGTCCCCTCCAGGGTCCTGGTCAGCCCCCAAGAGGCTTAAGCGCCACTTCTCATGACTTCCACGTCCTGTCCACCAATCCTAAGCCTCGGGCCTCTCTGCTCTCTACTCGTCATCAATGGAGTGGGGCCCCACTCCCCTCAACACAGGCAAATGTCTTCCCCTCGCCCAGTCAGCATAATCGTCTCCAAACTCAGTACAATAGTTAATAACTTGACCTAATTTGAAGTGCCCGAAACAGCTAGCCTTAGCACAATACAAATAAACGTCAATACATTAGGTAATGCCCATGTTATTACTTCCAAACTTGTCAACACATCTTGCTGCAACTTGAGTGTTTTAACCGAATAATACCACAGATATTTGGATAAACTATCCCAATATATGAAAATATTGAGGATCACAGAACTGGTGACAGAATGTTTAACACTCGATGTTTTTGTAAACAAACGAAACAGAATCCACTGCGGTCATGATGTATCCAAACGAAATAAACAAGGCCCTCTTGAGTTGAACTCCAAGGCCAGGGCGAGTCTCCTAGCGGGGTTTGGACGAACCTCGACTATGGGTGTGCTGCCATCTAGTAGACATTTTATCAACAAGTGGAGGCAATGCTTCCAACAAATAGCAGGAAACAATAGTGATATTCGAAGAGACCGGGTAGCCCACTCAGTTAGAGCACCAGGACATGAGTCGCCGGCCTGGGAGACTTCGGACTCTTTTTGACCCAGGGTCAATTTTTTTTTTAAATTGTTTTTTAGGTTGGAAACTATTAATCTTACACGACAATATTTTTAAATATTTTTTAAAAATTTTTACCATATATTAGAACAGTATAACACTAATTATTTTTCCCGTTTGTTAATTTTAAATTGTCGGCCTATACGTAATTATTATTACTGGGGAAAACGCCAAAGTCGTTGATAGACGAGTGAGTGACCCATGTGTTGAGTACCCGGGAACATCCCTTTCCTCTTCGATCTATTTCTTTCTTTTCTATCTAGCCCAGTAGGGGGAATGATAACCGGGTACTCAACACTTGGCTCACTCACTCGTCTATCAATGACTTTGGCGTTTTCCTAGTATAGGTGGAGGTGACGGGTATTTATATGTTCGTTTTGTAAACGCTAGTCCTGCCCCTGCACCTGCCTACAGGGTCCATAAAAAGCATTGGTATCAACCTTGTTGAAAGGCAATAATAATAGAAAACGCATGGCAATAGGAGGTCGTGTTCGGTTTTTATCGTAAGACGTGACACGCGCACAGACGGACGGACGGACAGAAGTCATGCTTATACAGGAGCTTCGCTCCTTTATATGGAATAAATTAACGTTTTGAGCAAATAACATATTTAATATTTAATACCCTCCAGAGAATAAGTTTACATTTACATGACAATTAATACAAAATAACACAACAGCAAAAAAGAAAATATCAGTTGTTTTATTCTGAACTTGACAATATATTTAGAAGTTCCCATATGAGCACAACCTTTCTGTCCGTCTGTGCGTGTGTCACGTCTCACGATAAAAACCGAACATGACGTTTCCCATTGGCATGCAGTTTTTGTTGGCCCCACTTCATCAAGGATGGTATAGAGAAGTTGGTTGGTGACTCTGGTGGTAAAGGGGGGTGGACTAGCCACCCAGAAAGTTTGAAAGTCACCAAACAATAAAAATACAATATTCCAGACTCAAGTTGGCCATTGTTCGCTCGTCGGTGCTGTCATCGCTTACAGGGTTGGCTTGGTCGGCTTTAAATTTTATTTCCCCACTGAGAATCAGTTCTGTGACGGGGCGTAGACCCCTAAAAACAATTTTTTATAATATTTTTATTTGTTATATGAGAAGCTTTCTTCTCTCTGTTAGGTACTCCTGTACCAGTCCTTGTATTTTTTAAAATTGAAAAAAATTATCGGAAATTATCATTCTTGAAAAAATTTCATAAATTGACATTTTATATTTATCGGGTTGTTTCGTAGCGGCGGTAGTGATATCTTCTGTCGACGTTTCGAAGACCATTTTATCTTCTTCTTCGGGACGGGAAATATGATATATAAATTTTGTAAAATTTCCTCTTGTTTCTTGTTATTTTTTTTTTATTGTTACATTTTTTTTTGTTTGGTTTAACCAAATAGCTTCCAAAATTTCACGTCGATATTTTTTGCTAGAAAAATTTCCTATTTCGTAGTTTCACCCCAGACATCTTCTCTTAAACCGGCACAACCCCTTGGACGGATCTATGATAATTCCTAAATGGGTTTGATTTCTTTACACTGTACTGTTTCAAGTTAGTGACGACTTTAGAAAGGATCCCATCCCTGGCTGAGGAAAAACAGTGATCCTGTTAAAGTTGTTGGGAGTTTTTTAATTTTTTTGCCTCCCTAACACGTGGCACGCGAATCTCCCTTTGAAAAAAAACTGACGTTTGTCAAATAGAATTTTAGATCCAATTCTAATGCGTGATCAGCTACGCAACAGCACAGCAGCGACGAAAGATATCCACCGCCGTACGAAAAACCGATAAATAAAAAAGTCATCAACGGGTAGCGAGCTTTTTTAAAATTTTAAAATTTTCAAATTGTTTAAAAGGGGTACTTTTATAGTTTGAGCTTTAAATTTTAAAAGAAAAAGAGCACATTTAGAAAATAACTTTTAATTTTTATAGGGGGATAGTTCAAACAAACCCAAAACCCCAGCCCAGCTAAAAACCCCAAATTCATGCAGGTTTTTAAAAAGGACCCCAGAACATTACCCCAGCCTAGAACCGCAGTCGTAGCATGAAGTGTGGGAAGTTAAGGACGAATTTCGATTTTTTTTTCCTGTAAAAATTTAAACCAAATTGAGGAAATATTGTGACGGTTGCTTAAATGCCTTAAGGCACCACAAACACGACATTGTTGTTAAAGGAAACTAATTTTTTAATTTTAAATTTAATTTTTCAAACTAACTAAAACGTTTTTTTAAAGATTTGGAATTCACAAAAAAATACTTTGGAAAATTTCCCCCCCTAACTTTTTATTTAAATTAATGTTACAAAATGAACTTAGAAAAAATTTGAAAAAATTATATAAAAAATACGTGAAAAAAAAAAAAAATGCGCAAAAAAAAAAGGACTTGATGAATTTAAGGCAGACATATTAAATTGCAGCATGACTATGAACATATGCCCAGTTTCTTTTCTTATGCCTTTTAACTGGGGGCCCCAAAACCAATATGTTATATAGAGCGGGTCTATACAGGAATTTACCAAGATTTTTTCATTTTTAAAGTAAAAGTTACGACGCCCTTTGTGGAGAATGTTGACGAGCATTAAATTTTCGAACTGAAGAAAAATAAAAATAAAGAAATAAGGAATTTTTCATCCATTTCCTCCCATAAAAATAACGAAAGTCTGAACACCATTCCAGGGGTTGAACAAAAAAATGAATAATTAAAAAGAGGAGGATATGTTGAAGAGGAAAACAAGGGGGGCACAGTAGTAATTTGTAAACTAAATTTTAATCAAACTAAAGGGTCCATAAATATATCACGGTGTTTTTAGATATTAATGCAGTCCAAGAACTGGTGAATAGTTTATGTGTGTATGGTACTTTAAATTTTAAATAGACATCCCACGGTATAGTAATATATCACATAATTTTGGCTTTTTGTTAAATACCCGGGATACCCACTAATCAAAGCAAAAGCAACCCGCAAGGTTGTGTGGCCGTTTGGGTTTTTGGTTAGCGTATCTGCTTCCAAAGCAGAAGGCCAGGGTTCGATTCCGCACAGTCAGAAATTTTTTATCTTCTGATTGGACTTCAGTCCATAGTTCTTGTCTTAGGAGTTTTTAAACGGTGACTTGGAGCCGTTTGAACGAAGCAATAATAAATTTTAGAGTTGTTCTGAACGGCCTTGTTGATTTGGGGTGATTCGCGGGTGTTCGCACGTTTACCCTGATTGTATATTTCCTATTAAAAAAATCGATCTTTTGGGTTTGGGTTATCCTCACTCGTCGATTGCGTCGGGGCCGCAGGGTTTGGGTTTGGTCGCTTTTATTTAAAGTCCCCACTGAAAATCATTCTTTAACTGAGTGGGTAGACTCAAAAAAATTTATTTATTTATTAAGGTAAGTTATGCACACTACAATGTAGAGATAAGGAAGACGAGATAGGGGGCCCCTCAAAGGTTTATCGTAATTTCAGTTTTAAAAACGATAAATTTGAAATACTTGATATGACATAGAGAATATAAATTGTGTGCGTGGTTCGTTGGGCTTGTAGTTAGCGTCTCTGATCCATGCGAAGGTCCAGGGTTTGATTCCCGTGTAGGCAGAAGTATTTTTTTAATTTTTAAAACGGTGAAAAGTCGTCTTAGCAACGAGACACATAATAAATTTAAAGGTTGTTCCCAACCCGCCTTGTGGATTCGGTGTGTCCCCGGGGGGGGAACGTGCCAGCTTTATTGATCGGGTTTCACACTTTAATATGCCGGTATCTAGAAATTTTTCACTCGATGGGTCGGCGCCACAGGGTTTGGGTTTGGGGGCTTTAAATTAATGTCCCCCACTGACAGTCAGTTCTGTGACTGAGGGGTAAAAATTTAAATAGAATTATGCAAATAATTTTGTATTTATTTATTTATTTATTTATATTATTTATTTATAAATTTTAATTTTAATTTAAAAAAAAAAAAAAACAGGCTCCCAGGACAAGAAAATTTGGGAGTGTCTGAAAAATAAAAAATAACCGTTTTTTTTCCTATAAATTTAAATGTTTCGGAAGTAATTTAATCAGTTGTTGTGAAAAAGGGGGAATTTAAATTTTCGTTTTGACGAAAATGAGTTGCACCAAATTCTTGCTTATTTTTAAGAGCACCCTATGTTGGAAAGGAAACAAGTCAGATTTCCGTGGGCCAAAGCGGTTTTTTGAAAAGGGATGAGTCAATTACTATTTCCCTTTCACAACAAAGGCGGCGCTCTCTGAATATGCTGGATTTGACAGCGTTGAAACTGCTTGGATTTTTTTATCAGCTGTGTTTAAAAGATCTCGGCGTCTAAAAATGAATAATAAAAATAAAGTACAAATATACTGAGATGTTTAATGAAAAAATTCAGCCCTTACATAAAATATTTTTTTTTTTTCGAAAGGAATGAGTCAGAAAAAAATAATTTGTTTTGGCCTAATTGATTTAAATTTGAAAATGTATCTTAATGCATATTTGACAGGTTTTAATTTAAAAAAAAATCACATTCCCATAACCATGGGTATGTTTACATTATAGTTTGAACCCGAGACACAAACCCATTTTTTTTCTGATCAGATATACAAATAAATTTATGTAAATACATATTTTTAGAATTTATATGTGTTTGAATAAGTATACATTTAATCATGTTCTACAAAATTTTTTCATTTTTGAAAAAAATTTTTCCCGTTATCTCAAAAATATAAAAAATGACTTATCCCTTTTTACAAAAAGATAAATTTAAAAAAAAATGTAAATTTTGTGATTATAGGGTGGGGTTAAA